>JAPYYV010030607.1:0-11844 GCA_030522625.1 Copidosoma aretas | reverse complement strand
TCCACGACAGTGTGCCCGCCCTGTAGCGGAGCCTATGAAGTGTCCCATGCACAGTCGAGCAAATACGAGAAATCTGGGCGTTCCATGCTAAGTCGTCAGCGAGGACGATGCCCAAGCTTTTGACAGCGTCAACAAAAAAGACTACTACACCTCGCATGAGGATAGGAGGCAACGATGTTCGATCAATACGTCTATGCATCTGTGACGTTGCAAATAACATCGCTTTAATCTTTGCAATGTTAAATGACAGACCGTGATCCTCAGCCCAACAAGCAACACTGTCTATATCCTTATTTAGCCTTGCTATTGTGATCAAAACGTCTTTGGGCAGGCAGCTAATGTAGAGTTGAAAATCGTCCTCGAATAACATGGCCCTGCTGTGCGTGACACAAGAAACAATAGTATTAATGAAGACCAGGAATAGAACCGGACCGGATGAAGATCCCTGGGGAACCCCAGATGTAGTGGGGCGAGGCCCTGTCAAACCACCATCCAGGCACACAACAGACTGCGAACGTCCAGTGAGATATGACCATAAGAAGTGTAGTAAATTACCAGAAAAATTCAAATGCCGGAGCGCCTGCAAGAGCACGGAATGGCTCAGCTTGTCGAATGCCTTCTCGAAATCGAAAAAGATGGAAAAAGTAGCCATACCTCTATCCATCCCCTCGCGAATATCATCAGTGACCTTCTGTAAAGTCGTCTGCGTGCTGAAGTCTCGCCGAAAACCGAACTGATACGGCGATAGCAGGAAAGCCGACTCTAAATAATTGTATATTTGGCATGTTATTAGATAATCCATAACGTTGGTGAAATGGGGCAGATTTGCAATTGAACGTGTCTGCGAGGGGCATGTGGGGTTTTTAACCTTCGACAGGGGCACGACTGTAAAAAGCTTCCATATGTCTGGGTAAGTTTCGGTTGCTAAGGATGTATTGAATAAGTGGGCCAAGAATGGGGCAACGACGGGAATAACATCTATAAAGTAGCAGATTGATAAACCATCACTACTCACACTCTTGGTTTTTGAAAGGCAATGCAACAGGGCCTGGCGCACTTCAACTGGTTAATTGGTACTCTACCTTATCGACACCGTCTGCTCCGCTGTGCATACATACATATATATATATAGCCACCTGAGCAGATGATCGTTCGACAATCATACAGATGATACTTTGGAAGCTGTTGCCTTGCTCCTGAAAAAGATTTTTGGGGCTGCCATAATGTTTGTGTAATCAGTAAAGAAAATACTACAGTCTGGTGCTAATTTTGTCCACAACAGTAATAGGTCAAATCGTGAAGTACTATTTGCTCCGAAGTATTTTTACTCTCTCTTTCTGACAATCCTTACACTCGGCAGCCCTATACTTTTGTTTTGCACGAGAATTGCGCTATCTAACAAAAAAAAATTGGCCTCAACAGTTATAGGCAGCCAAATTTGCAGTGGGCTCTCGGACTACTAGCACCGTACCTATCTAGCCACGAGCTACCCCTTTCATGATATTATTTTCACTGCTTCTTATATTGTGGTTCATAACTTATTTCCAATTAAAATTTTTTTTACTGTTTATTAATTAATTTGTTTTGCAATATTTGATTTTTGCATACATTAATAATAAATTATTTTTTCAATCAAATAATTTTATTCAAAACTTTGGAATCAAAGTTTTACATTATTTTACCGTACGTACAGGCATGGGAAAAGAGAGAGAGAGAGAGAGAGAGAGAGCCATACCCTTTTTTTCACTATTGATTAATTCAAACGAGGTTCTATGGATAAATTATTTGATTTTTATTGCGTCTTACACTTTAAAATTTTTTTAAATTAAGCAACATAAGTAGATCGGTGACTGCTCTAGTCTCACCGTTCGTCTTGAGATTCCGCCACCTATACGTATACTTAAATAGTCAATGGATATTGTATTATGTATACCGTGTGCTTAGTGTGTTAGTGTGTACGTACGTACATACGTGTGGATGCCTGTGTGAATGTGTGTTAGTGTGCGCATGTGTGTGTAATACACACATGTAACGACTTATTATTATTTTTATTTAAATACAGAAACATTTACCAAAAAACTTTTGCATGCTCAGCAGATCGATGCAGATGCCTATTATTTATTCAACGAGTTGTTTTTATGACTTAACCTTAAACCATTTGAAAATACGTGACATCAAAAATAAAAATTCTTGTAGGTTTAAAAAAAAAAAAATCATCGTGGAGCGTAAATAGAGAGGTGTTGGTTGATGTAAAAACTTAACCTCAATTTTCAGTGTTTTGGATAATAGCATGTTTAGGAAATCATGACAAGTATACAGAAATAATTATTTTTGGTTTTGTGTGCACATAACCTTGAAATATTCGAAAATACGCAATATCTGAAACAGAAAGCCAGATAGGCTAAAAATACAAAATTTTTACGGGTTTCCTTAAGGGTAAATAAACATACTGTCGGACAAAAAGAGCGGCTTTAGTCGACGTTACGCCATAACCTTAATTTTCCTGATTGTGGGTATGTCTTTGTAAAAAAGTAGTGAAATAATTTCGAAAAAAATTTCAACACGTTTAATATATGAATATGAATGCGTTCAAATTATTTCAAAATAATTTTATCACAGTACAACCTTTATAAAACGATTTAAGGTTATGTTACACCTTTTTTTTTGAGTTAGTAGATATAAATAATTTTTTCAGAAAAGTATGCCACATTTTTTTTTGTATTTTTTTTTTTAACTTTATAAGAAATGCTACTTTTATGATTTTTTACGTAGTGGGCTTGAAACGGGAACAGGCGGTAGGTGGCGCTGAACATTATGGTCACCAAATTTGGTGCTTTCTCGCTTGGGTTTCAAAGTTTTGCAATGATAAAATAAACTTATTGGAATTCATAGAGGTCGCTAATAATGAGTGTGTAGTTGAACTTTCGGAATTCCAAATGGCTGATCCAATATGGCGGACCGTTTTTTAAAAAATTAAAAAATGATTCTAAAAAAAATTGTATCGTATTTGTGCGATAAAAAAAATACTCTGAATCTACAAGTTATGAAGATTTTCAAATTCTTTGAAAGATATTTATACCATTTGTAAATAGTAACTTTATATTCTTGAAAAGTAGTCAGTTTTAATGTCTATGTGCAAGATAAAATAAATTAAATCGCTAAAAAATAGATATATTTAATAACTGTGCTTCTTGTCAGCAAACTGCCAAACACATTTTTACAATAGTCTAACGTAAATCATAATACAAATTCATATTTAAGTTCCATAAAAACAACTAACCGTCGGCCATGTTGAATCTGCCATGTTGATTTTAGATGATCCAACACAAATATCGTTGTTAGCAGACTAAAAAGTTAATTGCACGAATTGAAACGTTTTATAATCATTCTTATGGATTGATGTATGGACAAAATATGAAATCTTACGTAAATCGGTATAGTTAATCTTTCATGAATTTTTGGCTCTGAATACATGCATTTAATCGAAAAAGTACAAGATACAATTTTTACTTAGAATTTGATGAAAAATACGATACAATTTTTTTTAGAATTATTTTTAAATTTTTTAAAAAATGGTCCGCCATATTCGATTAGCCATTTTGAATTCCGAAAGTTCAACTACACCCTCATCATCAGCGACCTCTATGAATTCTAATAAGTTTATTTTCTCATTGCAAAACTTTGAAACCCAAGCGAGAAAGCATCAAATTTGGTGACCATAATGTTCAGCGCCACCTAGCGCCTGTTCCCGTTTCAAGCAAACTACGTAAAAAATCATGAAAGTAGCATTCTTTATGAAGTTAAAAAAAAAATTGAAAAAAACCTGTTTCATACTTTGCTGAAAAAGTTATTAATATCTAAAAACTTAAAAAAAAGGTGTAACATAACCTCCAATCGTTTTATAAACATTTTTACACGATTGTACGTCAACAAATGTACAAAATGTATCCCTCAGTTTATTTTTTTTTAATTCGATATTTTAGCTAAAAAATTCGAAATAATGGGGACCAGGAAAATATTTCATTTTTGTGATCGTTACTGACGGCTTTGGTGTCAGTTAAAGAATCTAAAAAAAAAAGAGTATTGTTTTTTCACGAAGGACTATCGATTCCCATAGATTTAGACCAAATCTATTTTTTGACCGGTACAGTTGACGTGGAATTCCCCATTACATATATATATAAGGCATTCTTTGTCAACGGGAGACCCCATGCTGCCCAAAATAAATTTGAAATTTACGGAGTTCAAAAAGGCTTAAAATTTAGGAAATTAACTCTAGTTTTTTATGTCGTCCGGTGATTTAATATATCTGGTTCCTGTTTTCCAATATGGCGGCTCCAATTGTCAAGACTATTTTAAAAACGCTAAAATGAGGCATATTATGCAAACTGCATAAAGTTAGAGACACAATAAAATTTTTTTTGATTTGTAACCTTATATCTGATATCAATAGTGCAAAACATACATAATTTCTTCCATAACCTCAGTAAAATGTCGAAAATCCATCGCAAGGACGAAGTTCACGACAAAATCGACTCGAAATCTACCAACTCGAAATCTACTAACTTTTTTTACAAGTTTTTATATCAATACGTTTAAAAGACTATACGCAAATCAGAAGTTTATGCAAAAAAAAAAATTATAACCTATCAAATAATGGAAACTGGGTCCAAAGGTGAGTTAAGCCAAAAAAAATTGATTTGAAATGTTATGATTTTTTGAATGAACGACTTTTAACGTAGAATATTAATGCTTCACTAAACGCATCATCAGCTTGTATTAAGGAGGTTGGCTACCTTAAGCAATTAATAGTCAGTTTTAAACAAAAATTTGTGCACAGCTTCAAAAGTGGAGAGAAAAAATTAATGCAAAATTTAAAGATTATCGGGTGCTTCTGGATTGAGAAAATAATGAAACAAAAAAATGTCAACTTTGCACGGTTTCTTATGGAGAATCGCCTGATTTGACTTTTCTACTCACGAAATCTAATTGAATTAACTGTCACATTTGTACTAAATTGCAACCAGTTACAAAAGAATATCAGAGGAAAACATTAGTAAAACACTAACATCAATTGGGTGTATTCTGAAAAAAAAGTTATTAAAGTTAGAAAAATAAATATTAGGGGTTATCTAAGCAGCGCACAGTTTGCAGGATGGCCAACTTAAACCACAGAGCGCGCGCTTTTTAAAAACTTAAGTCCAGCAAATATTAGGAACTTGACAGCTGCAGAGTATATTAAATAAGGATAAAAATTTATAATATTGTTAATAATACAATTGGATTTCGTATTTGATGCTAGTTAATTTTATTGTTGTATAATTGTAACATTAAAACAATACAATACTCTTTTATTCTACAAAAATAGTAAATTGTGAAATATAAGTACCATATACATTTATTAAAATTTTATTAAACAACGTAATAAAGATGTATTTTAGATAGCTATATACTTAAAATCTAGTTGTTTAAAGAACTTTAAGTGTTTTGAACACTCTAAATAAGTTGCAATTTTTTGAACAACAGCCCTGGATTTGGTTACTTTTACGATTCCATTTTCATCTTCTCCACATAGACTTAGCAACTCTGGTAATTTATTCTTTTCGTACGAACTAAGTATTAAATCTAACGAAATATTAGCAAGAATAATTTTGTTTCTTGTTGCTAATGATGTACAGTTGTTTAATAAGCTAATTTCTTGAAGTTTATTAGGTAAATCGTCATTGAAATTCTTTGTTTTAATTGCTTCTTTCCAAGAAGGTATGTTACTTGTTACAGTTTCTTTTGGAATATTTAATCTTTTCATGATTTCTTCAAGCATTGCAACATCTGCAACAGCGTAGTGGGCATTTCGACTTTCTATGCCAAATTTTTGCGCCAAGTATCCCAAAGTATTCTCATTTTTGCCATTTTTCTCAGTAGATTTCTTTATCAGTGGTAAAGTATCACAGAAACCTAAAACTATTGCCTCAAAATGCTTTATAAGATATAAGCATTTTATGATTAGTCCCAATAATCGTGGATAATCAAATGTGCTACCAAGATACTTTTTTCCCCCAAATTAATTAAAAACCTATAAAAGAGTTGAATAGCTTCAGACAAATGATGTGATTGAACAACGGTGCCACGATACTGCAGTTTTCCTAAAATACATTGCAAGCCATGTGCTTCAGTAGCTTTGGCATCGATTTTTTTGTTGGATGTATGTACACCGAAAAGACCGATGATTTACATTTAGTGCCTATTTGTAAAATATCTGTTGCCTTTAAGAAACCACCGGTTTCTAAATCAAAATACACCACTGTAGGTGACTCATTTGGCATTTGCATGATTGCAGGCAAGTCGCTTTTCAAAAGATCCATATGCGATTTGTATGTTTCTGAACCTTCCCCTTTTAAAAAACCCATATCCCATTTGTGTGTTTGTGTCTCTTGGGGGGTCTCTTTTTTGGTCCGCCGTGGCTTTTTTTTTTTTTTTTTTTTTTAAAGTAAACGGTTTTTTTTTTAATTTTGAGTTAGCGATTTTCGGTATCTTGTGCTTGCTTCGGAATCTCTCGTACTGACGTATCGTTGAGTATGCTTGCCTGGAGATAACTTCAGTCTCCTATTTAATTTAATTACAAAATTTTGACCATCGTTTTTTTTTGTTTATGGCGCAGGCTGTTCTGTAATCACCTGACGAAGACATGCGGTATAGTCTTGATTTTGGTGATTTACTTGCAATTATATTATTCAGGCTCTCATTCACATTACTGGAAACTCCAGCTACAAACCTATCCGTCTTATTAGAAATAACGTTAAAAAGACATTTTAATGATTCCAATAAGTTTTGGTCCTTGAAACCTTCTCCAATAGAGGTGTGCGTATACGTGTCTGGAGATCTGTGATAGCCGCACCAAGTTCCAAAGTTATTGTGCTGGTTAAAAAAATGATAGGGAATATTTTTTATTGCATTAGCCATTTGTAAAGCATCTCCAGCATTCTGATGAATACAATATGCAACACACCTTTGTACATATTTGATGCTAGCAGGATTCAACTCTTTATAAGAATTCTTAGTTTTGTACAGTTCATTTGCGATGCCCTTCATAGTATGATTTTTATCTGAATGTTTTATAACTTCATGACTAGAAACAGAACGAATAGCAGCAATTGAACTACTGTCGTTGTCACTAATTACTATTCCTAATTCTACATTACAAGCTTTAAATATTTTAACGTTTTCCAGCTCCGCAGCTGCTGCAGGTTCCATGGCTTTTGCGCTACCCTCAAAATTGCGTCTGCAATTATGATCTTCAGGTGGATGTCCGCTATCACACATCCGGCATTTTCTATTTTTGGTTACATATGACAAGACTTTCTTATTGAAAAATCCAATTAATGCAGCATAACCTGTTAAGCTATCATAATTACCACCGTTTCCTCGTGTTGTCCATCCCATGTCGAATGAAGCAGCTATTCTCATAATACTTCCTTTACTTTTCGACTATTCAAACTCCGTTGTCTCAGGGGATGACACAATAAAATTATTTTTCAAATGATCAGGTCTACAAAAAAAATTACAGTCGGAATCTTGCTTTTACATTTACTTCATGTTGAAATTAAAAAATGATCAAATATACACCATATATTGGATTTAAAAAAATAAAAAATAAAGATCTGAAAACGAGTTGTTAAAATTGAAATAATAAAAACTTATCAAATAAAATCAGCATGTATAATATCATTTACAAATGTAAAAAATATAGATTATATCACATTATTGGAAAAGCAAGTATACTCTATACTGTGTCTTTGCTAAAACAGTAAAATATTTAGCTTGCATGATTGATTTGTTACTTGTTTACAAATATTCGCTAAATGATAACACATCCAGAGAAACTTACAATAAAATTTCAAGCTCTTTTATATTTTTAATGGATAATTCTTTTTCAAGCAATGTTGCTTTTGTACAGCTATTATCAGCCATTTGCTCCAGCGCAGGGCCAACTTCCTTTTCATAAGTTCTATATGTTTTCCGTGCAGGGCTGGAATATTCAACGTTGACAATATATTGTTGACATGAGTCAAACCAATACCTGTGTTTAATGAACCTACAATAATATGAATGTACATTAATATTGTTTTGATACAAGCACATTTAAAAAATGTACAAATATGTGATTACCCATAGCTGATTTGGTATTTATATCAAAGTGAAAAACAATTCTTTCCGTTTTGCTTTTCTTTGTTACCTGATGACTTTTATCTGTTGGAACAAGTGTCACTTTCATACATCTTCTACACTTTACAGAAAATAATGTAGCAAGTCCAACTCGTTTGTCGAAAATACTATCTAGTAAAGAAATCATTTCTCCACATCCCCTACAAAATAATCCTTTAGCAAGAGTTTCTAAATAAATAATTCGGCGCCCATCAAGTAAACTGTGATTATTATTATCTCTATTTTCCAGGTTATTTTCAGTATTTTTTTTCCGTACACTTCTCTTAAACTTTTTTCTACTTGTTGTCGTTTTTTTCGATCATCGTATACTTTTTTTGTCACTCTTTTGCCTTTACAGTAGTATCTTTTTTCAATTCCAGTCATTTTTGACTATAATACTTATTAAAAAATCCACCGATTTCGTGTTGACATTATATTATACATATATCTAATACGATAGCAGAACGACTCTCGGCTCATAAAAACAGTAGTGCCAACTGCTACACAAAAAATAAAGATTCGCTCGCTCTCTCTCGTACCCCCCACCCACAGTAGTCAACATCCTTAAATAACACTCATAACCTCTAAAAATATGTAAGAATATTATATAGTTGTTTGTTTCGCGAAAAAAATCTATTATAATTGTACAAAACAAACGGGCTTATATCGTGGAATGTACCCTGTACTCTCCTTAGTATATCGGCTTATATGAAATAACAACAGCAATATACAAAATATGAAAATTTTTATTACAAATAGTGTTCACAGCATACACAAATATTTGCATTGAATTCTTGGGAAATATCAAAATCGTATCTAAATTATTTTATATTAATATAATTTATTCGTCAGTAATGTTGTCAATATTATTGTTATCAAAATCATTGTAATTGTTTTAAAATCCTATCATTTGCCTTATTATTATTGCAATTCTAACAATGCTTCTGACTATTCAATACGAAAAAGCTACCGCTGAAAACAATCAACTGAGGCTTCTGATTACTGAATAACAAGCATAAGCAGCCGGATTCAAGGAACAGCTGGCCGACCTCACATCTTAATTGCCCACACTCAAAACAGAGCTCGAGTCTCGAGTCCCAGAAGAAAGAGACAGCTGTAAACGCCTCCGACACCGAACTGTCTGACAACTCAAATGATCATAAGAAGAAGCGTAAGAGGCACAACAAAGCGGCCAAGAAACAAAACACACCTGACGCCGATGAAAAAGATGAAGAACTCGACAAAGACGCAGCTGAATAAGAAGACTGCATATTTAACCTTGATAAGTCAGACACCGAGTCTGAAAAGGCCATGGACACCGATGACGACGAGGAAGAGCAGCGGTCCGAAACGCCTCCACCCCCGATCATCATCCGCGAGAAGAAGCACTGGCCCAAAATCATGGAAGCTCTCGCCCACAACTTCCCTGTCTGGAAGGCGTTCAACGTCTCCGGTGTAAAAATTCACGTGGAAACAGTTGACGGTTTCCGCAAAATTACGAAACACCTGGACAAGGCCAACGTTTAATATACAACGCATCAGCTGAAAGAAGACCGGGAGCTCATCGTAGTCATCCACAGCGTCAACAAAGTCAACTCCGAGGAAGAAGTCCTGGAGGAAATACATCTAAAAGTGCCAGCCGTCAAAAAGGTATTCCGCATGCACCAAAATCTGGCCTCTCGTCGAGGTGCACCTGGACCCTACCGACCCAAAAGCCAAGTCCGTCTTCGACATCCAGTCCATCGGAGAACTCCAAGTAAAAGTTGAAGCCAAACAAAAAAACAAGCTGATCCCGCAGTGCAGACGCTGCCAAAAGTTCCGTCACACGGCAAATTATTGCTACGCGTCCTGGGTCTGTGCCTTCGGCACGAAAGACCACGCGACTCCTGCCTGTCCCCTTAAGATCGAAAAATCAACCAAGCCTACCTGCGCCAACTGCCGTTTTTTTTAATGATAGCCAACCTGTACTTTTTTCATGACCAATCGACAGAGTATGGTTCACTGTATCTCCAATTTTTTTTTGTACAGACAAACGGTGTTTTTATCGTTTAAATGATGCAATTTCTGATAAAAAGTCAATGGTTTTCATAAGAGGCTGGGCATAACCTACAAAAAAATTAAACTTTCAATAGCTTTTTAAAAATATTTTGACTGGCGACCGTACTTAAAAATTAGCAGGCGGTTAAAAATATAATTATTTACAGTCTTTTACAACTTTGTAGAAGAAAGCGGTAATTTGATTTGGGTGTTGAGCCTCCTTAAGACGTTTCATCTGTTTTCCTTTGGATTATACTCAAATTATTTCCTATTTACAGAGAAAACTATCAGTTAAATATTATCTACAGTTATGAAATCAATATAAATATTCAAAGATTATGAGAAACTAACATGAGAATTTGGCGTGATTTCTCATATGATTTCTCACGTAAGAAACGATGGTAAGTAACCTTTTATAAGGCCTGTGTTAAAAATCCGAACTTTTACAAACTGTTTCTATAAATTTTGCGTGTTAACCTATGCTAAAATTTTGAGTTCAGGTTTTCTATAACGTGCTCTATATAACCTATCAGTTTCAGTACTGTGGCCGAACTTTCGAATATGTAAAGAGCCTCCTTAAGTGACTTTATGCAATACTTGGTGAGTGAAAGTGGTCTCATAGTAATTCATAAGTGAGCTCATAAGAATGTTATTCATATTTGATTTGTATTCGTATGCACAGATATTTCAAAACACGCTTGACAAATGAAAAAAACACCTAGTGTGTAGTATTCCTTACAATATTTATTTGTGGATGTGATATCACGATTGATGTATCATCATGAAAATAACAGATGGTCTACGGTGGAAATTTTTATTTTTTTTGAACGCTAGCTTTATTACGTAGAAAAAAAAGTTTTTAGTTCGTTTTCAGCATTTTCACTACTTTAATTTCATGGATAAAACTCAGTTCAGCCTTTTTAATTCAGTACATCAGCAAATTTAAAATAGTTTTGCGATGTCGATAAGAGGTCATAGATCAGATAGATGTTGTAACTCATATTCACGTGATAGAGTTCAGGGACACGTGGGAAAATATTAGCGTCCGGTTTCGCAAAGCCTCAAACGCGAGTTTGCATATTTAAATAAGAGAGATAAAATATGTAGTAAGGGCAGAAAAATACAAAAGATCAATGAATCCTATGATAATGATATGGATTCATCTGAAGATTTATCATCCAATAGTGAAACTTAAGAGCCATCCCGAGTTGCTATGCATGAAGTTGATTTTTCTGCACTTTCCGAAGAACAAGATAATAACAGGGACCGCGGAAGTAGTCCGTGACGATGTGGGGGGGGGGGGGGGGGAAATTAGGGAATTTTAATGTTTATCCCCCTCCCCTACATCGCCTTCCATTGTTTATTGCAGTACAAAAATTAAAATGTAGGTAAATATATATGAAAATGTTCACATTTTATTATAATACAACATCTCAAGGTACACTTGAAGTACAGTATCGTCAACTTAAGGGAGTTCTATCCCTCGCTATAGTACGTGCTGTACAGATACTGTGCATACGACTGTTGGACGTGTCGTCTGTCCTTCTCATGCTTACGTGAAAACATAACCTTTAGTAGTTTTTAGTTAGCTTATTAATTTATTTC
>JAPYYV010030605.1:0-11909 GCA_030522625.1 Copidosoma aretas | reverse complement strand
GTGATAATTTTATTGCACGGTCGATAACACCCTTCAAAGTACCTACTTTGTTTCCGAATTGGTGATGAGATTCAAAATTTAAAAATCTACCAGACCAAGTTGGCTGTCTATACCAATTTAATTTGACAATGTTGTTGTTATTTCTAATAATATTAATATCTAAAAAACTCAATTGATTATCAGACTCTACTTATTTTGTAAATTTAATTCTATCGTGAATAGAATTAAAAACATCCACCAATTCACCTACAAATTATTCTGGCACTATGGAGAAGATGTCATCAACGTATCTCTTAAATATTGTTGGTTCAAAATTCAATTGTGATAAAGCTACGCCCTCTAATATAATAATATAATAATAATAATATAGTAATATAATAATATAATAATAATTTATATTAATTCACTCATTTGACTGTAAGACCAATATGAATATATTTTTATTATTGTATCTTTTACAGTCGACAAAAGTATTATTGTTATTTTAATATAATTTTTTTTTTTTTTTTGTATATTGTACTCTCATACGTCCTTTCTTTTGCGGCACTCGAGAGTTGGGAGAGGGAAGGAAAAGGGATGGGACTGATGGGAGGCCTCCCACAAGGGGAGGGGGGTAGGGCGAAGTCGGCATTGCCTACGTCCTGACCGGGTGTCTACGTATAGACACCAGGACTGACTCCTGTCTCCTGCACACCTCCCGAACACGTTGCCGAAGCGTTAAGAATAACAGTTAATCGATCCACGAAATCAACAGCGAAGGCGAAACGGCGAGGCTTGAACGGTCACCATCCAAGTACTAACCGCGTCGAACGCTGCTTAGCTTCGGTGTCCGACGGAACTACCGCTGCGCCACCGTACCGGTCAAGATATATATTTCTCGACCCTGGCCGTAGTGCGTAACTTTTCTGATAGATCTGGGGCCTAATTCACGAAAAGTGATCACCGCTAAGCATATGTCGAAAGTATACCTATATATGCGGTGTAAGGTAAAAGTACCGATGGTGAGACGGTTTTTGGTGCAATTTCCTTTAAAATTTCATATAAAATTACAAATATAGGAGATTTGATAAACATTTTAATGGTTACAGATGTGTCTTTTGTTCCTTCTAAATATATAATTTTTTGAGAATGATATTTTGACGATACATTATTTCGAATAATAAAAATGGACAACATAGAGTTGAACATAATGCGAAACACCTGTAAATACTGAGTTTGTAGGCTGCAAGAGGAGGTGAGCGCTAAAGGGGGCCTAGCTGCGCGGGCCAGGGGGACTCCCCGTTCCTCGCCCCTCTGAGCAAAACTCCCAAACCTCCTAAAATCAGTTTGAAAACCCAACTTTGATTTTACCCGCTGAATTCTGGTAAAAAATTTTTTTTTAATCTAATCAATCATAATCAAACATCAAACTATTGTTGTTTGCACCACGAATAACTGTGAAAATGCAAAAAAAAAAAATTAATCAATTTCCCCACCCGAACTCAGCGCTAAAATCAATGAGGATTTCGTGTTGAAATCAACCTCGAATCAACGATGAATCTTTATCAACAGGGTGCATAGCGTTATGTACTATACTCTGGGCACTGATTCAGAATGTGAGAACTACCTCAGAAGGGCATGTTCGCGATCGGAAAAATGAAAAATATACCGAGAAGTCTCGTTTTTGCATCAGTGACGCGTCTCGTGGTATACCCCGATTTCCATCACACGCGTATCATCGACCACCCCCAGCCCTGTCCTGCCCCCGCCGGCCCCGCGTCCCCCAGAATCCCCCCCCCCCTTTTTTTTTTTCCTCTTTCGCCTGCTCTCAGCACAACCCTGCACCCCAATAAATTATACAACGCGCACTGCAGCACATTAAATCGCGCCTCTATTTTGGCAATTTTATTCCTCTGACGCGGCTCTGCCCACCCCGTCGCGAGTTTTATTTTTGCCCGTCGTAATTATAGCTCTCTCGCGAGCTCAATGTATACAAAGTACCGCCGGCCCACGTACACAGAACGAATGAATGAACGAAAACGGAAGGATGTTCGTTGACCCCCCTCAACTCTCTGGTGCTGCAGAGAGACGAGTCTCTCGCGCGCGCGGTTGTTACAGCGCCGCGTGTTTATACATATAACACGAGGAGGTGTGTGTCATCGTATTCGCCGTTTATTCCCGATTCGCGGGCGTCTGTAACGTTTAAAAGTTACGCGCGGAGAATCGCGTCACGCGAGCCTCGTGCTCGCTCTCTCTCTCTGGGCGACGCTTGTTGTAATAAATATACGTTGTACTGCGCGGTTCTGACTTGTTGATAAACGCTTCCGCGTTCTGTGTTTTCCGCGAAGGCGCGTGCAAGCTAACGTCACGACGAGCGGCGAGCGTTTTGTCGGTGTTTGTGCGGATATTTTATTCGTCGGTGCAGCCTTCGAAAACTCGGTGCTGGGAGGTGGGGACTTTTCGGGCCGAGTATCAGGGGTGAATGATTGGATGGATTTAATATAGGAATGATGGGAGCGATATTTTTTGGGGATTTTTTTTTTTCCGTGGGATGTAAGTACCGTCAAAGTCCATGCATGCGATGAGCGGGAACGGTATTTTTTTCAGGTGTATAACGAAACAATGAAATATAGCCTACCTTCCGGTAAAAATTAATTTTTTTGTCCATGTCCATTGCTGTCATTTGCGGTATTTGGAAAAAAATAACAAACGAGAAAGAAACGTTTCTTGATTTTGGCTTATATCTGCATCAGAAGTATAATGAAATGTTTGAAGTAAAAATTTTTCATATTAATTATCTTGAAATTAAAATTGATTTCAAAGAGAACCGCTGTCCTTTCAATTCTTTAATTCATGTTCGTGTAAAAACTCGAGTTTAGAACTACTTATACTACGTTCAATCACAAGTCCCACACTCCACCGACTGTGAGTCATCTAGCTGTAGCAGTGTGATAAACATTTCAACAAATCATGTATTTACGAAAGTACTAATAATAATGTTGTTACATAAAGTTAAATATACAAATGGTTGTGTAAATTGAAGTAGATTCACGCGCAAGAAACTAAATTTAGGTACATCATTTGGCAGTTTTATGTATGTACGTACTATTTGAAATTCGGAATTCGCATATTGTAAAATTCAATGAACTTGCACAAAAACTAATAAAATGTTAGAGAATAAAGATGTAGCAATAAAATTGATTCAACCTTTGTAATGTCAAATTTCATTTTAAAAAAGTAACAAATTAACGATTACAATCAATACACTTATAGGCTATTCTTCTTTGAAGTTTAGCGTTAGCATTAAAGATAACGTTATCACATATAAATAAGTTTTGATTGTATTTCCTGATTAAATCACAAATTAATAAATATCTATTGGGGAAAAACGTGTCATTTTTGACGAAATTGAGTTATTCACACCTAGTAATTTGTCTGACAAATTTCTATATATGGCAGCGCTTTTATAAATCGCACATATTTTTATTATTTTAAATTAATCAATGTCGATGAGAATATAAAAAAAATTTAAGTTGATAAGAAGCGATGTTAACGAGAATTTTAAGAAGACCCATGCAGTAAACAGCCGTATAAAGTAAGATAGTTACAGCGCCCTTGGACTCTAAAAAAAAAAAAAAAAACTTTGTGTACTAATGTCGTACTTCCTTTGGAAGTATAAGTCACGTGAGCTGAGACTTTGCTTTCACGAGAAAAAAGCGTAATCACGCAGCGGTTGATGTACGGTTATCACGCGACCATTGATATTGGTACAAGGCACAAAAAGAATGAATCGTGTTTTTCATTCGAGTGGAAATTCATAACATTAATAAATTAATGATGTGAATTTCCCTTGGTTAAAAATTTAATTACGAACAGTTGTTAGTTCATCCCATGGCAAAGTCTTTTGCGCCTTGAGTTCATTATGGACAACGAACCGCAAGCCGACTTACAGCTTTTCTCCCGAGGAAAAATGAGCAAGATAAAAACTGATACCACAGCGTTTTACATGTCCCGTCAAAAATCGATTTTTCTTGGTGAGTAATGCACGCGTCATGCCTTGTTTACCCTTAGAAATAGTATATTGATTTCACGCTTACGTTGTTTTCTGAGAGGGAAAATTTGGAGACGTATACATATGAAAGTATCGTGATTAAAGGAAACAAATGATTAAGTTTTTGCTGACGAAATCCTCTGATAATAGTTGTGGAAAAATAATTATTCACGCACCATTTTGGTTTCAATGAGTCATTTCTAAAAAAATATTGGAATTCTTCTTCATCCGCAACAATGACTTTATTAGTCAGCTGTGATAGTCATAAGTTTGAAATATCTTTGCATGATAATGACTGACTAAGAACAAAAATTTGAAGCAGAAGCGAAACAAAATTTTTCACTAAGAAAGAGCATTATCCCTACGAGAATAGGCTCTACAGTATCAATCACAATATCCTTATTGCTCACAGATGTGGATATCTGCAGACTACTGTGTCGGTCAAGAGACCGAGCCTGGGTCGGGCCATTAACACTTTCCCTTTCGTAGGAGAAACCTCAGAGCCTCTATAGATGTCCTCGAATTCATTTCTGTAGGAAGTTATTTTCGACGAAAAAATATCACAAATAAGAAGAAGAAGTAGACAAATTTAATAGGGATGCGCGCGTTGTAATTTTTGTTTTTTAAATACGTCAATTGTCTTATTTTTAATGAATTATGTGTTCTTGAAGTATGGTCGAGTAAGAAAATCGATGCATATTCGTAGCCAACGTGAATGACGCTTTCATATGTGTCGCATTAAAGAGACTATTTTTGTAGTTTCATGTGCGGTCACAGCTGCTACATTGATTCTGACTCCCACGATCGTAGAGATAATGCATGAGTCGTAGTAATCGCGTACTCGCGTGGGCACGGCTAAAATAAGAAAGAAAAACCCCCAAGTCGATAAAAAACACGTTCATGGATTTCATCAGTATTTACAAACAAAAAAATTCGATACAAAAACTACTTGTGAATACAAACGTGTTTTTTGTCCACTACGAATGAAATACTTTTGAATACCTTAAATTTTTGTGCAAGGCCCCGTGAATACTGTTATCAGTCTGCAATTAAAACTTGTTTTTCGGAAAAGTTTTAAAAAGTGCCTAGCATGATTCAAAACATTATGCGAAAATATATATAAAACAAAACTAATTTTTCACACAGGAATTCCATCACGGTAATATTCCTACGCGTGTAAAAGTGAAATAATGAACAGTCGTAAGGCTATATGTCAATCAATTTAATTGTTTTTTTTTTTTTTTTTTTTTTCATCGCAGGCATGTATAGAGATGTCGTAACACACACGACGCGTGTCCATTGTTGTCCGAAGCCTGGATTGGATTGAAATCTAACGCGCGTTGCGAATCGCATCGATGTGTTCGTCGATGGGACGCTCAATTTGATTTGGTATTCTGTTACGCGGAGAGACGACTCTTCTTTTTTCTTGGCTCTTTTCTTCCTTGTTTCCCTTTTTCCCTGCATTGAAAGCGTTCGTGCCAACGTTTAGCGAATTTCATAAGTGTATAATACGTCAGCACAGAATGAGGCTGTTGACAAAATAATTGGTCCGATTTCAAAATATTTTTTGCTTCATAAATGTGTTATTGCGCGATCAATGGCGTCATTTGATAATTTTTTGATTAAGAAAACAATCGGTGCGAAAAAACAAAGTCATCATTCATCTTGGCAGAATTCACCTTGTATGACAACGTGCTATGCCATAGCTTTGTAAATTTTTACTTTGCAGTATAAATGAGTAAGACATGAATGTTTTATACGGCAGAACAACTTCCACTGACAAGCTGATGCCCTAGAAGATAAAACTCATAGTATATTCTATTTGTGATGGTTGAATTAAAAACGCGTCTGCCCTGTACTGTTTCAATCGACGCAGAAAAGTAAAAGATTTTTTATCCGAATTGTTTTCAACCCCCATGTAATCTGACAGCGATCATAAAGGCAGTGCATGAAATTTCGTACGATACACAGGAATTTACTTGAAACCAATATTATGTAATCGCTGAACGGTGCTAACGCCGCGATAAGACGTGCGCTTCACAGTCAACGCATCGTATGTATATATATATATATATATTTAGTCACACATTATACATTATCGTGCACGTACCTCGTACAGATAATTTGTAGATAAATTTTTTGCGAGGTAATTCAAGCGTTTATTATTGCGTTCGCATAGCCGTTTTGTCAAGTTGTTTTTGTTATTTCGGACAATCATCAAGAGCGATAATCATTTATTTACGCAACAAAGTATAGCTCAAACAGGAAAATAAAATTGTATTCAAACCAATACATACAACCGTAAGTTCATGACGTAGGTACACCGCGGAAGTCTAATTTTATTGTACTGCGCAAAGAGCGCGTTCGTGAGAGTCGGTGTATTATCTTCCATAAACTTTCGTCATATCTCACAGTCGCGCTCGGATGAGTCAGGCCTCTGCGGTTCGCATCATTTTGAGCAGAGATTCTTGATGAAGTTTTCATATTTTTTTGTGCACACCACATGAGTACCTGATGCTGATAGAAGTTCACGTTGCCAGTCGTCGGATTACAGCGGGTCACTTCCGGAGCGGCTGGTACAACATTTCACTATTTTTCGTAGCTGAGCGTTATTTTATTTCGGATGCGTGTAACGGGATGGAGAACGAGCGCGATTTTCTGCCCGACAATTACTCAACAGGCTTTTTCTCTCGCGCGCAAGCCTTTCGCTTATTGGATGTGCAGCGGATTGCGTAACGCTTTATAATGCTCTTCTTCCTCATAAGTACTTCCGCGAGATTACGCTCTGGATTCTTCGGGATTTGGACAAACCACACGCAACTCGCTCAACCGGATCTTTCTTCTGCATCTCGGTCACTTACTTTTCTATTTCTGCAAATTGTATCACGGCCATCCACTCCTATCGTAAAAAAAGAAAAAAGAAAGGAAAAAAGAGGGGGGAAAAAAGAAAAAAAAAAAAAAAGAAAAAAAAAAAAAAAAAAAAAAAAAAAAAAAAAAAAAAAAAAAAAAAAAAAAAAATAGTAGCAGTAGCGAGATTTGAAAAATGTAGATGATGTAATGATTCTCGTGCGATTGACTCATCATCTCATTACGACTTTCTTTCTTGCTTTGAATTGATTTCGGTTTTTATATTTGACCTCATGGTTACTTTACATTACCTCTGTGGATAAATGAGTAGCATACCTCGAGATTACGTTTATTGATTAATCACAACTACTTTAGTGTTCCTTGCAAGGCATGGCCTTTAATTCCAAATCAATACATATTGTTTCACAAATACAACAAAGTACATTATTACACATACACATTCATTTTATTAAAACGGAGATTTTTTATCATATAAAATATGTGTGACTTTGCAGAAATGGTATTCAATGATAGGAACTTCGAGAAACGATTAATTACCAGTATTATTTGCATAATCAATTCAGATGCGATCTTTAAAACTATTAAATTACTTAGTGAAAGTATACTCATCAATTAGGACTTACGTATAGTTCCATCAAGACAATTTTGTTATTTATCAACGCTAAAGATGGATTGAAATCGTTTCGCTGCAGGTAACTTTATCTTACAGTTGAGTGAATATAGCTTGAAAAAAATCATACTTTTGCTACTGTAATCTATGAACGTGAACGGCTTAAAAATATAGAACAAATTAACTTGAAGATAAGCATATAATATACTCACCTCTTTGTAGACTAAGTGGGTACTGAAAGAGCCTCATACCTTTATTGGATTACTTTTATGCAACCATGAATAGATCGTTAAGTGGCTCGATAATTTCAATCGATACCTGTACTACATGGATCTTGCAATCAACATGTGTACAAGTGTGATTATTATGCTGTGAATTCTGATATATAAAAATGCGCGATCAAATATTGGTAACAGAAAATATATTCGTGTTATAAAATAACATATTTTATAGCTAAATTTAAAAGTGGTTATTTTCTCCGTAGTATTTATTAGATCTGTATAGGATTAATTGACGTTGAAAGGCACACAATAAGGAACTCAAAATCGTTTAGTTATTAAAAACAACTAAACAAGCGTTTTGTCAGGATTCACTGTATACTTACTCATTATTGTTGTTTACAATTAACAGCTGAATACTCACTGTTGTTGTTTACTATTGACAGCTGTGAATAGTCAACAAAAACAATGAGTAAATATACAATGAATGCTGATAAAACGCTTCGCTATAATTTATACAATAAAGATTGTTTTTAACATCAACCAAATAATCTGGAGTTCCTTATTGTGCGCGCAGCCCTTCAAGATCAATCAATACACATCTAATATTTGATAGCTCTCCAACAGATTTTCTTCAGTATACATACATTGAGTGTTTTTTCAAGATATGCTTGCTCATCTTTTCTTTTTAATGTTAAAACGAAAAGAGAAGGAAAAAAAATGCATTCCATTTATTTTACTTCATCGAGTAATTCAGAGCACAATGTGAGGTGACTTAAATTTACGAACAAACGATCGAAGCATCGTCATTCTTGTGCCACCAATTGATAATAAAATAAAAGTATAGTATACACTCGCCGTGGCTCAATTTTTAAACCGCGTTATTCAAACATTAAATTCCTATTGGCTGGCTCCACGATAGAACCTCTCTCATATTGATTGATTCCATGTTTCTCACTTTAAAAATCAAGCCACGGCGTGTGTACAGCAGAGGTGCTCGTTCGATTGCGATCGTAGCGCGAATCAATTGAGTTCACTCTAAGCTAATTGAATTCTTGATCCCAAGCTGACACGAACGGGAATCGAATCTACGTTGCGTTCTCGGGAAAACCCAGACAATGAGCGGAATATCCCGAAAATACAGGCATTGCAGCTAATGATAAACAAAGAGGGAAGAGAAGAGCCATCAGCTGCCTCCCAGAAAGTCCATAGGGCTAAACTGCGCGGCTGTGCGCGAGCCGTAGTGAAAATAGGCCGCGGCGGATATAGTCCGAAAAACAAGGTCACGCCGATTCTCCTTCTCTCGACTTCTCTGTTTTCGATCGGCTTCCCCTGGGGGGACGCTACGCTTGTCTTTACGCACGACTGATTATAACGACGCGGCGCGGAGACAATAACGAGGAACAATGTCGATTTCGGGTATTCGTGCGTATAATAATGCTCGAGTACGATGTTATTATAATTATTGATCGAGTAAGACAAAAGATTAAAAATGAAACGGCCATGCGGAATACCATCGTGTTTTTTCAAGCTTTGAGAACGTGTATACAGGTAATATATATACACTGCAAACGAGCGCAGCCATTTCTCACGCAACTTATTACTTCCTATATTACTTTTTTTTACTTACTTTTTTGTTGTTTCTATGATGAATCGACAGCAAATAAGGTCGAGGAAAACTGCATATGGACGCTTTTTATGTGCACTGCTTCATCTTCCTTTTCTTCTTGTTATCTATATTTGTAATTTCGGTTGAAACAAAAAAAAATTATAACATTCTGCGGATGATTTCAAAATATTTATTCGATTCTTAAATAATCATGCAACGATAATTATACAAAAAATTTCAAAGCGAAACAAAAGTGTAAAGTTATCGTCAGCGTAAAATCTTGGGTAAAATACTAGGAGTAATTTTCACAGATACATAAATAAATTAATAAATACATAGAAGAATAAATAGTTGAGATTCATACACCAAACAAGTTAATTGATTTTCAGGGGTTGAGGAGCCTTTTACTTGATACAAGGACGGCTCCTCGTCGACGCTTCCGTTGTGCGTATACGCGCGAATACTGAGTACAATCTAAATTTACAGATGCATCGTGCACAATATTGGCGATGTCATCGAACTTGCGGCAGCGCCCTCGTGTGTTATTTTACTGTTCACTATTATTATAATTTACTGCTAATCAACAAAGACCAGCTAATGCATAGATGTACGAATAGTATTGTTTGAATTAAACGTTCTTTTTTTTTTCTATGGTGGATTTATACATTTGTAATATATCTAAAGCTTATGCAGAATAAAATATTGATTAGCGACATGGAGAGTGAAAGAAATAAGGCGCATAATTTCACCGAGCGGCTTCGAGAAGTTCTTCGTGCCCTCGGTTAAAACTCTTGTCGATCTCGAGATTCGAAAAATTTGGTTTTTCAGTCGTCACGGCCAAACTACTGAGAATTTGGATATCTTCTGTCGTCAGGGGCTCTACAACAGGAGACATTTATTTTAAACTTCATATTACACCCTAACTTGTACAAACATTTCATTATTCGCTATGAAAATATAGTTAACAATTTTGTGAGGCTTATAGGCAGTTAATTACAACGTATTTCGCTCACTCCAACGTAAATTGGCAAGGGTCCAAGCCTACACGGGATAACTCTACATAATAACTCTACACCTATATCTTACATGGTTCCACTCTCCTATATCTTACATGGTTCCACTCTTATATATATAGTTATAATTATGTGGTGTAGAGTGCTTGTGTAGAGTTATCCCGTGCAGGCCTGAACCCTTGCCCGTAAATTTATTCAAGCCAATGGTCGAATTATAACTGCATGATCTTGTACTTGTAAAAAAAGTAAGTTTCGCGTTCTAAAAAAAATGTATTCTTCTCCACAAGATATCACTATGATTTGTAATTGTTCATTCATGGATTAAAACGAATTTTGAAGATATGACGTACATACTCAGAAAAAAAAAGATATTTCAGTTCTACGAAAAAAAACTTTTTCGACCCATCGGGCGAAGTGTGTTCCCACGGTGCAAAAAAATATCGTTCGCAACTCGGGCACAAACATACAAAAACTGCGTCCGTCGGGCGCGCTAATTGTACTTTGCGTCCTAGGTACGAAATATACTATTACTTATACTTAAATAAGGAAAACATTTTATTCACAATACATACACATATTTTCGAGTGCACTTGTATAAAATACTGCAAGAAGCAACATTAATTAAAATAACTTCGTACCTTATACATAGGATTTTTTAGTCTAGAAACCGTGAAACGTATTTTTTTGCAGGACAATTATATTACACATGATTAATCTGAAAATTCAAAACATAATTTTTGTATTGATGAAAGTAAAAATGATATAATTTATTTTTGAAACTGTATTCTAGTGAGGATTCTTCTAAAATAACGCAATCCACTTTGTCTCGCCAGAACGCTCAGAAAGCAAATTTTGTACACTTTGAAAGCGATCATTTTAATTTTCATAGCAAACAATAGGTACGTATCCATCAATTGTCCTGTACTTACTTATTATTAGAGTTATTTTTGTTTGTACTATGACTGAATTCTTGTAACGAATAATCTTTGTTTTTCTTTTGATCTGAAGTTTTATTTTTATTAATTAAAGGTACGTAAATAATTTTCATAAATACCGCTTGAGAATAATGACACAATAAAAGTTTATTGAATGATCCTAATCAAATGCCCAAATTATGTGAACACTTCACTTATGTACATACATGCAAACATTGAAAGAGTCAAGCAGCTTATACAAGTATTTATTCACATGCAATTTATTTTTTGATTTGAAAGTAAATTTTGAAATTGTACACCCGCAACAATGTAAAGCGACATACCTAATTCTAAAGCTATGATTTACTATGTAGTAAGCATCACGTCGTATTTCATGAATCGCTTCTCTTGTAAAATTAATTCATAATATAAGGCAGAAGCATTATATTCAAGAACATTGTGGCTGTGTTCCGCAAACGCTGCCAGCAGTTAGTCCATGTGAGTGCAAGAGAGACAGCATGAATGGTGTCTCTTTCGCACTCACATAATATCTCACTGGCTTACTGCTGGCAGCGTTTGCGGAACACAGCCTGTAGGGTATTGTGCATACTATAGTTTTTTGCAGCTTTAAGCGACACTTTATGCAA
>JAPYYV010030593.1:0-10009 GCA_030522625.1 Copidosoma aretas | reverse complement strand
TAGCAGGATAATATAAAAAAAAAAAAAAAAAAAAAAAAAAGTATGTTGGCTACAGTGTCCAAAGGCGTCTAGTGTGCCTCTGTATCAAACTAAATTTTTCTGAAAAATTCCCATTTAAGGCTTCAAATTCGTAAAAAAAAAAAAAAAAAAAAAAAAAAAAAAAAAAAAAAAACTACCTGTCCGGTAATATCTTGACGCTTTTTAAACGTTTTTTGACAATGTCATTGAAATTGACACGTTTTTATTTGTTTTTGTTTTTTTAAATGACAATACAGCGGGGCTTAAAAGTTTACAGCTAGTTAGGACCTCGCATAATATGGAAAAAATAATTTAAAAAATTCAAAGTACTAAATTTTGAAAATCTCATTTTGTGAAATCATCCATATATATATATATATATATATCGGTGATGCAGTATAAGTACCTGCGCAGGTGCGATGCACCAAATAGGTAGGTGGTGGATGGATGCAGGTGAACGAGCAGGTATGGCAGAGGAGAGGGGAGCAGATGACACGATCAGCGGGGGGTTGTATCCCATGGATCCGCTCCTTTTACTCGTGCATGCGACCGAGTCTGGGTGGCGAATAAGTACGCACGTTGGTGCAGTGCACGTTTAGCGTATATAATGTAACATATTTAAGTTCACGGCATATACACGAGCTACAGCTGCACCTGCAGTATGCGTGGGTACATACATATTAGTTTTAGCTCGCGTCCAGCACCCGACCTGTATACTGCTGGTGGCGATGCGGCACCACCCCCTTCTGCGATTCCTCTCTCTTTCTTCTGCTCGCCTCCTCCTCATCTACTCCGCAAGCGCGTGCAACGTATATAGCGGTACAGAGGAGGAGCGTCGCCGAGAGAGCTGCAGTGAAACGCGTGCACATCACTGTGACACCTTAACGGGGATCGTCGGTCGTCGCTCGAGGCAGCAGCAGTGTGTCGCTCTTTAGCTGCTGCTCGTTGCACGAATAAACTGCGGGAGGTAGATAATAATAGAGCAGGGGCACAACAGACGGAACAAGGAGCGCTGGATAATTCAGTCACGCGCATCTTCGAGCACGGACGGCTCTCTCGTTTCGCGGGATGAGCAAAGAGTGAAAAGAAGAGTGTATTATAATACACGCGCAGACTGTCGTCGAGAGTCGTGCTCGCGGTATTGCAGGGTATATTGTAGTAGTCTCGAGTAGTCGTTGTGGTATCAAGTTCGGTGCGGGGGCCGGGCGCGAGGGTATAGTGGCTGCAGAGACGACGGTCGGGACGGGCCGCCGGCCGGGAAGGCGACGAGGAGGAAAAGGAAGAAGACCAGTTGCACAGGCCACCACCGCCGGGAGTCGACGCCTCCGGAAATCACGACTTATGCGTCTACGCCGAGCAGGTAAATTGTTGTTGCAGTGCCAATATTTCGCGACGTGACCCCCAGCCAGTGGGAATATTGTTTGGTTGGTGGGGTTCTATGATGGTACGCTTAGTTTGGGGGTTAGAGCGCAAGGGGGTGTTCGGACCGTGTACGTATATGCAGATCGGTGGCTGGGCGATGATTCAAGGGGTGGAAGTGCTCGAGTGCTTATAACATATACATATATACACCTGTATCTACGTTATACAAGTAGAGCGGGTGGATTGGGAACGGTGCTCGCGGTTGACGTTAGGCTCGAAAAATCAATCGAAAGCTCTTTGGGTTCGTTGTTCATCATCCAATAATCATGAGTATATTTTATGATGGTTGACGCACGGCTATAATGGAACTTAAGGATACTCGGAGGAATTTCTTTTTATTGTACGGTAGATTTGACTGATGTCTTGGAATTTGTAAGCGTATTTTTTTTTGTCTACGGAGCAAACAGAAAAACTGTCACGTTGTCGTTTACGAACGCCATCTGTTTTTTTTATTCGGTCCCAGCCAAAGTATTGGATCAAATCAAACAAGTGGTACTGTACGACTTTCAATATTTTATTAGAAAAAAAAGGCAAAAAAAGCAGAAGAAATGCGAAGTTTGAGATGTCTTGTTTAAAAATTCGTTTCTGTGATACGCTGCAATATTCCAAACATAGCTCAAAACGTCTTGAAATTTTGTGCAAAGCTAACTGTTGGTGGATTTTTTAGAATACATTCATGAATTTTAGTGTGCATCTGGCTGAAAAAAAATGGTAAAGGCTTGAAGCAGTGTCCCCACATTTTTAAAAACTTTTTGATCAAATTTCATTAAAAAAACCAAGTCATTTGCGCATTGAAGTAAACTTCTCACTTGCATAGGCTTGCAATAAAATCATAATAGCAAAAAAAAAAAAGGTTGCAAACATGATTTTGTAATAATTTTGCTAGCACGTCATGAATTTTTATTAAAACGCACTAAATAATCTTGTGCATCACTAAGTTCAGTGTGAAAAAGATGTAACCAGGCCGCTAAATGGATACAACAGGTACAAAAAGTATAAAAAATCGTTTAAACAATTACGTATAACTATTGGAGCATGTAAAAAAAACGATGAACCTTCCAGGCTTGGTAACAAGCTTTCAGTTAGATATAATCATTTTATTGCCATTTGCTCATATAGCAATTTGATACATGTGTTAACGAAAGAGCGAAATTTCGTTACTGAAATTTTGATGGCTTTCGCATGTCGCTGGATTGAGTTGGCTTCCTTGGATGTATACGCGCTCGTTTCGATTTATCTGTGTATACTCACATGCTGTCAACGTTATTTTGTAGGGCTGTCGATCAATCTAGCGAGTTATGTCGATCTGTAAGAAATACTAATTTTTGGAAGTGATTTAAAAAATTTAAACCAATTATTGAAAATTGTACAGCTAAGAGTGTTGTGTTCGCATCGATGGTAATATATATGTGTATAAATGAACAACAGTTCCCTTAAGGGAAAATTTTTATTGTAATTTATTTAAAGGTATGTTACATAGCTGAAAAAATTCATTCTATTGCACTTGCCAAGTGCTAAAACAACAAAAGCTATAGTTTTTAATTTCTCCCTAGCGCATTGTAATGATTGCGGTTGTACACAAAAGTAATACCGCAATGCTACGTGTTTATATGTATACATGTATAGCAGCCTCACTCCTGCCTAGCCATTTATTGTGCATTAACTTTTCTTGTACGCGCGTGCACTCTAATCTAACCGTACTATTATTCCTATTCGGTTTTCTTTTTTTCTTCAGTATAATAAATTATGAATTAATGTACCACGAAAGTTGATTGCTGAAATAAATTTATTTTCCATGGAGAAATTGTGAACGATGCAGCTGTAAGCGAATTAGCATTGTTGAGTTTGATTTCCATCACAACAATTTTTAATGAACATGCGATATATGAGGACTCCAAATACTTGGCTCATTTTTCATTAAATCGTACATGCAAATCGCCACTTGCACGAGTCTAGAACCATCCCCCAATTAATCATTCGAGCATCAGCAGCGTTCTGCATATTTCACGATCGAGGTACAATAAATTTCTCCGAAAAATCGCGCCGACCCAAGCATTGGTCAAAATCTACGGTGGCACAGAGATTCATTGCGAAATAACGTTCCCGAACGACCGAAATTTTTTGACGGCTCGCTCGATTTTTAAGTGACGAGCTATCCATGTATATTGCCGACTGCAGAGCGCGCGCGCGTCCGTTTTAATTTTTAATCTCGCGCTCGCAACAATTTCAACCACTTGAGCCTCTTCTTTCTCTCTCTCTCTCTCTCTCCGCTGACCTTGTCCGTGCGAGAGCTGCATTTTTCGCGAATTGAAATGCACCACCGGCTCGCGTGCAGGCACGCGAAACGTTTCTCGAACCTCGTCCGAATGCCCGATGACGAAAAAAAAATAGGTAGGTACGAGCAATTACAAGTATATACACACACGCGCTGCGTACTTAATCTTTATTACGGTGCTATCGTTGCTGCTGATACAATTTTTTTGTTCTAGTTCTAGGAAATAGTATTCATACACTCTAATTAATTCATGTCCTTCGTAAATTTGAACTGGATGTATATTAAGTACTGTTGGATTAAAATTCCAAAAGGAGATTTTGCAAAAACGCTTTTTTTACTGCTGCGCACAAACAAACAAGAAAAAGCTCTAATTGAGCGGATGATTCTGCAGGAGAGAAATATGTAGGTCAAAATATGAAAAGTTTAAAAAGGATCTCATCCCCGTTGCAGATTCTAAAAATAGCGTCCAACCGCGGGACGACGCGGACGATAATCGAGGTGCTGTTTTATGCAAATCTTTGAATGCCCGGAACAAATGTAAACATTTCTGGCGCTTGAACGAGTTTTGATTATTCGATGAAAAAGGAAAAAGAAAAAAGAAATGTTTCAACATCCATGCGACAGTGATCCGACGTAGCCGCGCGTACAATCACGTTTTCCAATTAAACTGACGACTACAAATACTGGTTTCCGCAATCGCTTAGCTTAATAGCTATCGTATCGGCGGAAGAGTGTCAACCTCGACCGTAAATTGCGTCCCTCTCAACTTTCTTTCTTCCTTTCTTTCAGTCCATTGGGGATTATCTAAGTTTTCAAAAGCTCGCTGACTTGGCAAGACGGTTGGCGAAATTTATGCTGTTTTCGTAAATTTCCTCGATTCACACTGTCTAGCTAGCAAAATGCGAATTTGGCACTTGAAATATTTATGTTTCAGAAAAGTTTTCAATTTCCGATAAAAGGATTGGATTATAGGATATTCTAGTCGCTTTATTATTTGTGGTGAAAAATTATATTATTGGCCAGATTGGATGCGTACCTTTAAATAAATAGACTACTTTAATGCACGAATGCGTTGAACTATCCATATTGGCCAAAAATATTATTTAATTAAGTAAGAGCGAGCGAGTCAAAAGACAAATTATCATTCAATGTCCATTGTATGAACGAAAGTAAACAAAGCCGTGTGTTGGTATTAATCGCGTGACTCTGCGGTACGGTAAACCATGCGTGACATGATATTATTCGCTCTATTTTGGTTTCCCTGCATGCATTATGCAAAATTCTTCTCCGGGCTTTCAAAGTTTCTGCCGTACTCGTCAATATTTTAAAAATGCGCAAAAACAAGCTGGAACGTTTTAAAAAATCGTTAAAAGTAAACTAACAATCAACCAAACATATTTATGCGAAACTGTATAATTTTACAATCATTTACGAGCAAGACCCGATCGCCCGTAAAAACAAATAACGCTTCGGTACCGAGGCCCGGACTTGCAATAAAACTCTCATCTTCTACACCTTGCGCCGATGCAGACGCTGATCGGGGATCTTTGGTCGGCAAGAGATGCGAGAACCTGTGTGCTTTTTTTTCCCTCGGCCCGCTCACATATCTCGCGCCCTACGAGAGATTTTTTTTTTTTTTTTTTTTCTCATTGATGCCATGAAATAACTTGGCCCACGCGAGCTTCCTGCTGCACGAATATCATGGCGCAGCAGAAAGCGCGGCGATTCAAATATTTGCCCCAAAGTAATATCCACGACAACACTCGGGGCGATAAGGAAATTAATCGAGCTCGTGTTATTATTGAGCTTTCCTCTTTTGTAGTTTGACCGGCACGTTGTAGCTATGTAGATTTACATTTTCCTCGCGTTCAATTTGAAACTTCACGATATTATTGCCCATGAATACGCGAGTTAGAAAAACCAATCGACCGTTGATCAATTAAAAGGAAAGTCCGGTGTTACGCTGTTCAATCGACGCGAATGAAAAAGGGGGAAAAAGCACGCGCGCAATTTATCGATCATTAGAGCACCGTTACTGCGAGGCGATCGTAGTCATTATCGGTGTTCATCTCTGCCCCTCCTCTGTACTTATATTTCCTTTTATATTCGTCAACGAAACACCACGTCCAATTAATCAGAGGCGCGCGTTTGCAGTTCTCCCCGTTTCGCCTTTCGGAGTATATTGGAATGTTATTTTCGTACCACCTCCTCTTTTCTGATTCTCTTGGTTTCTGTTTACTCCACAACTTGACGCTTCATTATGTACGTACACATATATGTGACGCGTTGTAAGATAGATCAATGTGCCTCGATTTGTTTACATTAAGCAAGTTTAGTCGATCCATGCGTGTCACCGAAGAGAAAGCTCACTTTTTCCCGAGGTAATTGTAGCACGAAAAATACCGTAACAATATTAAATATAAAACGTTGTTAGTTAGCAGTTGTCGTTGCCCTTTTCTTGTTTTTCACTTATAATCTGGTGCCAAAAACAATGACCAATAGTTCGAGACACTGAACTTTTCATTGTTGAAGTAACATCGACGTGCTCGCTAAATCGCAAGTTACGTATTGCCGGAAGTTTAAGGCACGCTTATTACCCCAGCACGGGGGACCGATAATTAAAGTTAGATTTTCCGTGTCGTATAAATTTGAGTCACGTATTTTGTTTTTCAATCGCTGTAGGGTCACACACACGCACACACACACACGCACAAACACACCTCGGGTAAAGCTGACGAAAATGATGGTCAAGCTTGTGATTACAACAGTTCTGCTCGTAGTTAAATGAATAAATTATTTATCCCCTACATACTTACAAATGCGAGTTATCAAAGTATAAACGAATCCTCAACGTATGTCTTCTGTTCTTCTTCTTCTTGACCACAGAAACATCCAGGATATCATCCCGCGGGAAAGGCACGGTGTACAACACAGGAGGCGGCGGCGACAGCACGTCACCGTTGCGGTGCACATCAACAGCAGTCGACGAGCTATCATCACGCATTACCATCGCTAGCACCAGTCCCAGTGACAGCAGCCCCATCATCGTCACCTCTGAACGCAAGAATAACAGCAGCAGCATCCTCTCGTGTGGAAGCCATCAGCGGGAGTGCGGGCAGTGCCAGAAGCGTCGTCGTGCGTCATTGTTTCCCTCGTCGAGTTGCATAGCCCCGGCAGCGTGTATGATCATTGAAGACCAAGGCCGCCTGTCCAGCAGGAGCAGTAGCAGGAGTAGCAGCAGCAGCAGCAGCAGTTGTTGTGGTGGTTGCACTAGCCACCAGCAGCAGTTGCAGCAGCAGGACGAGGACGATCAGTGCCAAAACGCGGCGCTACGTGTCCACCTGAACCGACTGTTCTTACTCGAGCACAGAACTGCAAAATTTTCCAGGTAATTTCAATCATCAACTCTTGAGAACTTGTTTTGGTTGTTGATGTTTGAAGCGATACAGTTTTATCAATCGATCTTCCATAGTAATAGGCATCGGAAGCTGCAGCAGCCCTTCAGAGAAACGTGACTGGTGTTCTCGTCTCTGGCGACAAATTGCTCACACCACCAGCAACCTGACGCGACGACGACACCCATCGCTAGCCAGCAAGCGTTCGCTGGAAAAAGTGGTGGTGGTAGTGAAGGAAGTGGATGTGGTGACCCCTGGCGATTTAGGGCGAGTTCGCTGCGCGACTTCCAAACTGTCGTCTGCCGACGCGGAGTCGAGATCCAGGAGAACGAGGACCAAGACCTTACCCACCTGAGATACTGCGTAACGGTACCTACTTTGACTCTCTTCCTTATTATTTTTTTTGTTTTACGAGCCTTGAGTGGGGAAAAAAAAAGAAAAAAAAAAAAGCAGTCTTTTGATGTTGGTAGACAATGTTTTCCTTAGGGCCAATATTATGTCTTGAAGTAGAAAAGTTGACTGCTCTTTAAAGTACGACGGCATAAACAAAAACAGGAACAGTTGATTTGATTAGCTTTTTTTTTTATTGTTTCAGGCAAGGTGCGGCGGATAATTATAGCTTTGATCGAAAGTAACATTGGATAATTCGGTGCTGATTATATTTAAAAAGCGGAAGAGAGGAATTTAAAAAAATTATATACTTGTAAGCGTGCGGAAAAGGCTAAGGACGTCTGCGTCGGCGCTGCCATCCAGGTGATCAGTGTCAGCTCCTACTCGGATATTACGCGTCATTACCACGTATCCGTTATCCCCCAAAAATTGTCAACAAGAGGTGCACTCTTGATTTTTCACTGGAAGAGATTCTCGACTGAACAATTTCAACATGGGTAGCGTGAACGTTAATCGCAGCGTTAGCGATGCCTTTTATCGCTACAAGATGCCACGCATCCAGGCCAAAGTCGAAGGCAAGGGCAACGGCATCAAGACCGTCATCGTCAACATGGTCGAGGTGGCCAAGGCCATAAGTCGTCCGGCTACCTACCCGACCAAGTACTTTGGCTGCGAGCTCGGCGCTCAGACGCAGTTTGACTTTAAGAACGAGCGCTTCATCGTCAACGGTAGCCACGACGCGATCAAGCTTCAGGATCTGCTCGACGGCTTTATCCGCAAGTACGTGCTCTGCCCGGCCTGCGATAATCCGGAGACCGATCTTCTGGTAAACGCGAAGAAAGGCACTATTTCGCAGACCTGCAAGGCTTGCGGTCATCACGGCTTGCTTGAGACCAACCACAAGCTCAACACTTACATCCTGAAGAACCCGCCGTGTCTCGATCCGGCTGCTCAGGGCAGCTCTCTTACTGAGGGAAAGCGTGGAAAGAGATCCAAGCGTGCCAATGGCGATACGTCGACCAACGGCGATCGCTCCGGCTCACCCGAGAACGATAACAACACTAGCACCACCGACATTGTCGTCGAGGCCCCCAAGAAGATAGGTGAGTGCGTCTTTTGAATTATTATTGATTTGGTATTTTTATATATTGATGGATTTCTTTTCTCAACTAGCTTCTAAGGACGACGATGACGATGGTAATTGGGCTGTAGACGTGTCTGAGGCGGCGGTACGCGCTCGACTCCTAGATCTGACGGATGGCGCTAAGGGAATGACGATCAGCGAGGATCTTGAGAAGAGTGAGAAGGAGCGCATGGATATCTTCTATAAGCTCGTAAAGTGCCGTCTCGATGCAGGTCAGCTCGACAACAACCACAAAGAGCTGATAACTGAGGCTGAACGCCTTGAAGTAAAGACCAAGGCACCGCTTATACTTGCCGAATTGCTCTTCAACCAGCACATCGCTGCGCAGGTGAAAAAGTATCGTCTACTTCTGTTACGCTTCACCCACGATGATGTCAAGGCCCAGAAGTATCTTATTCGAGGTATCGAGCAGATAATAGCTCTGCACAAGGACTCGCTTATGCCAAAGGTGGCTGGTATTTTTAAGCTCTTCTACGATAGCGATATCTTAGAGGAGAAGGCTCTATTAGACTGGGGCAGCAAGGTAAGCAAGAAGAATATTTCTAAGGACGTCGCTCAGGAAATTCACGATAAGGCTGCGCCTTTCCTCACATGGCTTAAAGAGGCGGAGGAAGAAGAGTCCGAATCTGACGAGGAAGATGATGATCTGGAGGTATATGCTATTGTTTCTATTTTCTCATTACACTTTGATAAACTTTGGTGATCATGTACTGACTTGTTTTGTTTTCGCTTTAGATCGAATATGACGACAGAGCAAAACAGCCTTTAAAGCAGCAAAAACAGCAGCAAACTCCGAAAAAACCGCTGATTGAAGATAATTCTGAAGACGGGGATGACGTTGATATTGATGCCATTTAAAATCAAAAAAAGCTGATTTGCCAAAGCTATTAAGAACGCAATTAAACATTGAAAAAAAGAATAACGTCGGTAAATTTTACTATTTCGCAAAATAATAAAAAGGAACAAAAAAGATACAATGAGTCGCAATAAAAATAAATTATTATGGTCCGCTTAAACACGGTAGAAATTTTCTTCCCACTTACTACTAATAAACATAATGATATAATTATGATGATAATCAACAAAAAAGGGCAAGCAAGAAAAAATTGCAATATTTATAGTAGCAACTGCGTTTAAGTAGATAAAAACGAACAGATTTCATCCACTACTTTTGCTCTTTCCTATATAAGATTCTACATCTATCTTTATAAATGAATATTATCTTTTTCTTAAGGGCATGCATATGCTCTACAGTACCGGCTTGTGTCGATTGCAGATTTTCATTTTACGCCCTGAAAACACATCAAAATGGATTTTCCCTTAAGGTATCGCCTTATTCATTCAAAATGAAGGGCGCTATGGTCC
>JAPYYV010030582.1:0-13302 GCA_030522625.1 Copidosoma aretas | reverse complement strand
AAACTCCTTGCACAACCGCCGAAGAGTGACAGGTCACCTACAAGTACATCGTGTACAGCGAGAAAAAAAAGAAAGCTCGTGCAACGCACCAGCGGCTTATCGTGCGGTAAAAGCTGCCCCCCTTCCCTCCGACTCGAAAAAAGAACGGCTTTACGCAACTCTTTGAACAAACGGGGGAAGCAGCAACAAACGGGCTCTTTATCACACTTTGCGCGACGCAGGAGCATTCCAAGGTATAAGTACATATACGCGGGAACTTTCTCAAAATGAATTCGTCACTTTCCCGTTCGCCTATACGTATACACGTACACTTGTATACATAACTCTCGCTCGAGGTGCTACATATATATGTACCCCGTACATCTGAACTTATTAGACGTCCAGCTCGTGAGTTGGCTTTTTCGCGCTTACGCGTCATTTGTGCACAATCGAAGGTAATAGCAGGTGCGTGTACGTATTGAGTATAACTATTGGCTGCAGACAATGCGCGAGAGTCAGAGTTGATGTCTGAGGCTGTAAACGTGTACTGTATAGTATTATAAATATAGGTATACACTTGACACGACTTTCTCTCCCCCCATGAATACTGTATACGCCTGTATATATTTATAATACGCGCAATAATGTTTCCGTTGACCCGTACGTGTTGCTCTCGTGCACCTACCCAAGTACCCATGCGTACCTCCGATCGTTGCGTGTGTAACTTTCGATCGGTGATTTAATAGTGTTGACTTTCGTGCTGCTGAGAAGAGAGAAAAAAAAGTAGTCGTGTACAGGTGATCGTAAGAGTCGCGCGAAAGGATCATTCGGGGCGATGGAAAAACCTTTTCCTCCTCGTATACTGGATGGAGACTCTTTTTTTTCCCCTCTAATTTGACTCTATATCGTTCGCTGTGGAAAGTACTCGAAGGAAAGACCATCCGAGCCGAATAAACCCTACCCCTACGCGTGACCATTTTTTTTCCCCCAACGCGACTCGACTCCCTTGCAGCTCCTCGTTCTCCTCTCCCTTTTCTCCGCGGGCGCATTTGTACGTACACGTGTACATAAACCGAAGTTCAGAGATACACGGAGGGAAGGAGAGAGACGCACGCGTACCTCTGATGTATACAGGCACAGCTTTCTTGCACGCGGCATTCCATTCTGGTCAGAGACCCTCGCCGCCGCCGCCTCGGCTACCCTGCGTTTGAGAGGGGTGTATGTATATGCGTGCAGCGCGTTGTACGTACGCCCCACGGGGCATTAGGCCGCGAGTGTGAGATTGTCGGATACGCATCACGAATGAGGAGGGAACGAGCGATGGGGGAAGGGGAGATGTTTGTTGCAAGAGCCGCGGAGTCTGGGGAAAGAGGAGGGGGGGGGGGGGGCTGCAGGGGCCTCTGCGGTTTTGGGGGGAAATTTTGATTGCGCTGGCTTTTCCTGTTTGTCCGTGCGGTTTTGCATTTTTTTTCGTCTCCCGCGAATGGGAATGATGCGATTGCCGGTGATGGACGGTGAATTAATCAAGTTGGGAAATTTTCACCTTCGCTGATTAGTAATTTTACCGTCGTTTGCGTTTGCGTTTGAGTATAGGAGAGATGCTTGATACGCGTGGTTTTCGAAGTAGATTATGGATCCAAACTTTTCCAGAGATCAAAGTGCTTATGTATTTTCTTTTTGGTTTTCATGAAAAACATTTTTTAAATCACGGTATCTAAATTAGTCGTTAAGATAATCGAGTTTACATTACGAAAAAGTAGCAATCAACTAAAAAACTGCCATATCTATACTCGTTTGCCCATTACCAGGATTTATTACCATAAGTTCTTTTATCGTACCCTACAATTTCACATTCGGTCGGATAATGAATTGTCAAGACGATGTCAAAAAAATAAAAAAAAAAAAAGGCTCCCACACCGACGGCACAAAAGTCCGCACTACGCGCGTAACACGTAATCCACTCAAATCCACCCGCTGACAGATTGAAACCGCCAGCTGTGAAAAATGACCCCCGATTATTCTCCCTCGGCGTTAAAACTCCGCTCGGCCGGGATAATTAATAAACGCTAACCGATTTCCGAGAGCAAAAGCATCATACATAACATACGCATACGCGGCGCGTCGAGTGAAAATTTCTCCCGTCCGCCGGCGCGGCGTGATATACGCCTCTGCATTAATTTAAATAAACGCACAGCCGCTCTCGCGGGGTCCGAGCAGCACCGGGAACGGAGGGGAGGCGAAAAAGAAGGTGATTTCTCGCTAAAGCGCGCGAGCTGTGTATAAATCAGAGTGAAAACCGCACTGTACGCGCGCGCGTGTGCGTACGCGGATGCGTGGCCTATCGTTACAGTTTCGCGGAATCGATCTCTGCCGATATCATTTTATACGCGCGCGCTAATGAGAATACAGCCTCATATACATATGATGTGATTGCTTATTCGCGAATACCATTGATCAAGTAAGATTCGACCGTCGTCCCTTCTCGTCGATGAAGAAGCGTAGGAAAAAAGCCGCGCTAACAGAATCTCCTCTCCCTCGAAAGGAGACGAATACGCTACACATAACCCTTCTCCGCTCTGGCTTGGCGCATATTGCAGGACCGATCGCATCATCCCCTCGTTTCTTTTCGCTCCGCGGCGAACGAACGATCCGTATATATACCATAAGCTGCACGTAACGCGTGCACCACCACCACGACCGCGAACATCTCGAAAATCGGAGGAGAGGCCGCGCGTGCGATCCTCTATCGCGACGGATCGGCCCTCTCTCTCTCTTCTATACGTGCTATCGGGCATCTCTCGCGAAAGGAGGAGGTGCACCGACACCGTGATAAAGCTTCGTTTTCAGCGCGCGTGTAAGGCGTGAGGCGGGGAGGCGTGACGGAAGCTTCAATTTATGGACGATGGGAGGAGGAGGCGGCGAAGAAGGGGGGAGGGGAAAAAAAGGAGGCGTGCGAACGTGGGTTATTTTTCAGGGGGAGATGTATTATGCGGGGTTGGTCGAGGAATTTTTCGAGGTGCGAACACAACTCGCGCGTTTGATGGATGCCGGGGATCGTTGGGAGTTTGGTTGGTTTTTTTGTTTTTTTCATAGTTTGGATGGGAATCGTGATTTTTTTGTTGGGATGGGTATAATACTGTGACGAGAGGTGGAACGAGTTTTTGGTGTACTTATTGGTTAATAATGGGTCGCCTATTTGTAGAGTGGCGGCTCGGTAAGTATGACCCAAAGCATGAGGAATTAATGAAGCTTCTAGGGTTCGAGACCGACTATAACAAAAATATATAAATATGCCAAGCACCTATGTATAATGCACGTCATTGTTTGGTGGGACAGGACACTCTCATGAGATAAGTGAAACGTAAAGCACAAGACCCTGCTGTTGGTTGTAGAGAGAGGTATCGAGTTTTGATGAATCGAATTTTTTTTTCATAATAATTGTATTTGAATTGAGAAAATGATCCGTACGCGAATTTCTCTTTTTTTGTGTGCAACTCGCGATTCTTAAATGCGTTAATTGGAACGAATAACACGCGACCAAGCGCGAGCGTTTATATATTTGTTGAAAGGAAAAATGGCTAGTATACAAGAAATTTATGAATTCAGAAGAAGTAATCACGGGGCGAATTGAAAATTTATGTGGGAACCGAAGCATAAGTTGTAAAATAATATATTGTTGAAAACGTTCAAAGAATTTAGTCAGTGAAATGTCATTTAAAAAAAATGCCTTGCTATATGCAGAACGCTCACGAGCAATGCAACTGAAGAAAGTCAACGTTGAATGTTTTTAACTGCGAGTCGAGTTGAGTATTTCGTGGTTTGCGCATTGTTTCTACGCCTATAGTTGTCTGGAATAATTATTGCGAATTTCGACATGACAATCTTAATTATTGCTGCACTTTTTTTTTAATATCGATAATATCTCTTATTTATTATTATTTTTTGAAATCGAAACTAACCGCCTGACCGCAATATTTCAGTTCAATCTCTTTCGACTGTTTTTTCTCTCTGATTATTATTCCAATGATGAAAAAAAATGTATACTCCCGAAAACTTGTCGTTCCATATCAGCATAATTGTTAATCACAAAATTGAAATAACGCTATCACTATATGATACTACATAACAGACTGCATAAAACACGTCCAAAACTTGTAGTTCCTACGACTGCGAGTTCGCGGAGATAAGATCTAAATGGACTTTTCGATTGATAATTTATACACCTCTGCGCCACCTTCGTCTGCACGTGCTGCCGTGAGTCCAAATGTAATCTGGTATAATTGAATTCCGATCGTAAGCTAAACCTATCGGCTATATCTGATCGCGTAGAGTATTTTAATTACGCTCCATAAGAGCCAACGAGAAGTTTCTTATTCATAACGAGACGTTATAGGAATTGTCGAGGAAAAACATTATAACGCTTGCTCGTGATAATTTTAAGCGTGAAGATGTAATGTTATTATGATAGGCTTGATAATGATAAGAACGGTACAGTAGGTATCATAAATTATGCACTTATTTAATTTATAAACTGATCGATGCATAAATTTCTGTTTATTATTACAATAGGACCTCATAGTTCAAATAAACAGGCGGGCAATACACCGCACTACACCATAAGAAACCGATTTTTTCCACCAATAATGATTTTTATTCCGCTCAAATCAAAATCACAAAACAACAACGGTATAAGAAAATAAAGGAAAACAAAAGGATCAATTCCGCCTAATTACCCAAGCTAGCTGTAATATCGACACTTCCCGATCGGCCCAAGAGTAGCACTGAAGAAGAAAAAAAAATAGTCACAGATATATCGCGTGTACCGAAAAAAAAAAAAAAGGTCCAGCACGAAGCAAAAAAAACAAAAACTCCAGGGCGGTGGCACAGCTATATAGCTCGCGTGGGGCCGGCGCTGTTGTTCATGCACGCGGATAGCAGATAAAACGCGAAAACGGCCGGCAATTAGAAAGTCCGCGCGCGAGAGCCCCTTATCTCCCGGCTCCCCCCTATGTATAGTCGCCTCCGCTGTCGGTTCTACCGCCGCTACTGTTGCGAAAGAAAACCGCGCGCGGCCGCGGAATTCGTGCAGCGCGCATCGGCGAGAACACGTCTGTATCGTTATAATACACGCCGTCCTGCATAGGACGTATATTATCGTGTACACAGTTTTGTCGGAGAGTCTCGATGGCTCGGTTGTGCTTTTTTTCCTTTGTTTTGGGTGAAAAAACAAAACCGAGAACACGCCGCGGGCATACACGCGCCAGCTGTACACAGGCTGCGGTTATTAAGGTAACAAGGCTGTCCTGATTATCAATATCTACATGACACGTTGATCCAGAATTCAGCTTGGGAATCAAGTTTATATCGGAATTTCATCAAAGATTTTCCCCGCACGCGTGGATCTCGTATCGAGTGAGCTTAGCATGATCTATACTTATCATAGGGAGGCCCTGTTTCACAACACTAAATATAAATTTAAAATAAAAACGAGCCGTAATCGCTCCAACGTACATACAGGATGTACAATTGTTGCAGCGGATGACCGCCGCACAAAAGGTCCCTCTCGGCTAGTGTGCAAGAGCTCGCTTACTTGCATAAAGAGCGAGTCCGCGCCATCGGACTGCAGCAGCCCCCCCTTGATGCATGGCAGAGAGGGCGGGAAGGGGCAGGGATGGACGTTAACTCAATTAATCCGGGTTTCACGCTCGATCAATTATGCCGTGTGTATAATACTTGCACCGCGCGCTTCCAGGGGGGGTACATACCTGTTTGCGCGCGGCTGCGGCCTTTCTATGCCCGCCGCCTCTTTGTAACGCGAAGAATCGCCGTCCGCGTCTCGTCTCTTTTTACTCGCACACTATTGACCCCTCCGCTTGATGGAAATTTTTTTTTTTCGGTCTTACGTACGTCAATTTCAGTTATTTTTTCATGTGAAATTTTAAGCGATAACATCACGCGTGACTGAAAAACTCTTGAACCAATGAATCACTCGCAGGACGGTGTTACAAAAAGGATTTCGAAATACATGCAAAAGCTGTAGAGTGTTGTTAATTTAGTATGAGTTCAAAATCATTATACTTTTTCCCTTTTTCGACAATTAGAGAATCGACTCTTTTTTCTCTGCAATTTTTAGTTAGCTCCTTTTACCAAGCCGTCGATACACGATTGCAACTAATGTACAAAAAGAGACGTTGGACGTTTTTAATTTGATCAAACGTGGCGAGCTCAAACAGTATAATGATGAACAAACCCTTGAAACTCCTCCGGTAACCCCTATAACGCTGGAAAGTCAGGAAAATCGCTTGCCTGCAGTACCCGACCCTTCGGCGGAAAAACAAAAACTTAAGCCCGTACGACCCTATCGGGAGTCCCATCACCCGAGGGTCGAGTACCCCACGGGTACAAACGAGCAAAGTACATAACACATATAGGCACCGTACGCGCCGAAACCAGTTTCGCAAACACGTTTTTCATCAACGGCACGCGCGCGCGCGCTCGTCGCAACGCCCGCACTTTCGTAACAATCGGGTAAAAATCGGGGGCGTCGCGCCCGAATGATATTTCACTTCGCCTTGAACTTCCCCGGGAGATTATCCGCGGCACGAGTATATACAAGTATGTACATTTACAAGGAGGGGATAACCGGTCGGATTGAGTTTTAGCCGCGCGCGCCCGGGGAGGAGATCACGCGAGAGATCGGAGATACCCTTGGGTTTTCGCAGTCGCGTCGGGACGCTCTTCTTCCGCGTAACTCGCGGCTGTTGCGTATCGCGTACGCGATGCGACCCGGAGCGCCCTTTTGTCAAAAATATTGCATCCACCGAGGGGCAGCCGATTTCTCTCCGATTTATCGATACCATAATCAAGGCGCAATCGATCACCTCCGCGTCACCCCCTAACGCCTTGCGTCCATCGCAGCTTAGCAGTATTATACCGAGTCGTTTGTCAGCCGAGAGATAATTACTGCGGTCCGTCGGCTCTATAATAACGCTATGAGCTACCATCGTGTGTCTGTTAAATTTGCACGGTGTACTTTTTACCGCGACGACAAGTCGTGTGACCACAAGTCGATCCGTCCGGGCTTGTATATGCATGATAGACGTGTAGCTTGACTTTTACGCCAGCACTTTATTTTCTTTTTTTTCGTACATAATTATGTATACGTGCAGGGTATAATGCATATAGGGTACAAATTGAGGCAGTGACTTTGCCGAGAGATGAATAATGTCAGTCGACACTATATAATCATCGGTGTGAGCCTGACCCCAGTTTTTGGATGCAGGCGAGCAGTTTTTTGATTCCCTCTCGGTACACTTGGCATAAACAACGCTACCGTCTCACAAATACACGATTTAATTGATTTAACGATTCAGAAAACATACGTACCTCTATCGCTCGTACACGTAAATGAATGATACACGCAAAGCTGACCATCCCACCAAGACGCACGTACAATGTACATCAGTCCCATAGAGTTCCATCCATCGGTCCGCCGGCGCCGCGACGTCTCGGCTCGCGACGTATAATTTTGCCGGGAGGCTGGATTAACGCTTACTATTAATTTTCTGTAAATCTAATATGTGTTTTATCTTCATTTTTACGTCCAATCGAGTGGTACGGATGGCAGAGAGACGAGCTTCTGCGAGCCAGTGATGGTGGGGTTCGCATCCACCTCTCGTGTACATAATAATAGCAATCTACAAACAATGATTGAATAATATAACTTGAAGAGATTAAGTGACACTCTCGCGCTTGATTTTTTTTTCTCCCACGTGGGTTTTACACAAGCCTGCCTGATAATTTAGATCGAATGAAATAAATAAATGATCGTTAACTGACGGTAATAAGATGCTTGTCTCTTGAGCAACCTAAATGTCAACGCCAAACCGGAATCTACTATATTCCATTTCGTACAAAGCAGAAATTATGCAACACAATAAAAAAAAGAGCTACTTTGCAATCTTCCTTTCTCTCTCTCTCTCTCTCTCTCTCTCTCTCTCTCTCTTTTGCGAAATCGTATACGACACGGGGACCGAGTCCCGCTGCCTCCTGAGGAATTCTAGAAAAAAGCCGACTCCCCTCCGCGCCGAGCTCCGCGCCTCGCGAGAAAACCACCCGAGTCGACGACCCTCCCGTGCGTCGTGCATCATAATATATACACACGTGAATCACACTCTGCGATCAAAAGAGCGAAAAAGGCGAAACGCCCAGTCCGCGCGTAAACGCTTGTATGATTACGCCGCGTCGAGCGAGAAACCATTTCGCGCGTCAATCGCCGATCGCCCACGCGCGCGCGCCTTTGCCTATACTCCTCTCGTATATACTCTGGATACCATATAAATGCCATATCTCGTTTCGCTCGCTGTGCTCAAACGATTCGCGCCTCAACGCGAGTTTCAAAGCTATACGGACGAAGAGAAAAAAAGAAGGGAAGAAAATTATGGCGAGTTGATTGAACCCCAGGCGCGATCTGTCATGCTGTCGCACCTTATACCATGGTGGGTGTTCGACTCAGCTGAGACTGGACGTCGAGGTGCGCGAGGGCGTTGGCTTTCGCGCATTGGCATTAGAGTCACGATGAAAAAGGACACAGCTGCATATACATGCAAAGCGGCGAATTCCACGGTACACGAGCAGCCGACGACCTTCGGAAAATAAAAGTCCGTAGATGCGTACGGGTATTAAGTATATGTACGTTTCGAGAGACTCTCCGCAGCACCGGCCCGTCCTCCCAGCGCATTCCTCGGCTCTTTGTCTCGGTCTTTGGAAAATTCTTCTTCGGCCCGGCCGAGGATGAACACCCGCATGTACCACACGTGCAGGCCAGAGATACAAGTCTCTCTCGGCTCCCCGGTGACGAAAAATTTCGAAAAATCATCCTCACCGCCGCAGTCTAGTATGCTTAAGTGCGTATCCGTCCGTTTTTCACTCGTCCCTCGGGTTTTTCTCCCGCGAGCATGAGCCCAGCCCGCAGGGGAGAAAGTCGCGTGATTGGGCGTGATTAATTTTGATTGATGAACTTTTGGGCGATTAAAATTTTTATCGCGAAAGGAGCGCCGAGTTATTTTAATCGCTGCCGGTTTCACTTGTTAAAAGATTGGTGGAAAATAAAAGAATAAAAATTAATCGGACCGATGTGCGGCTGGGCATTGTTCTCGAATGGTTGGTGTATTTTATTACAATTTTCTCGCTACAATATTAATGATGATAATAATAATAATAATCTTATTCAATTTGATAAAATACATCAACTGCAACCAAGAACACGAACTACCTGCACCTCTTGCAAGAGCCAGAGTAACAAATCAACGGGACCACGCGATGAAAAACGAGTTTACCCTTTCCATACCGACGAAATTTCATTCGTTCACACCACTATCACTTTATGCACCCAAAGCAAGAGAGTGGCAACAACAAAAATCGGTGAAAGTTGTGCAGAAACCGAGCGTCTAGCGATAAAAGCGACAAGACAGCCAAGGGACTCCCGTTGAGTGGGTAATGGTGCACGGGATAGGTGACGGGAGTTTGCAAACAGGGGCCGAAATAAAAGACGGTGTCTCGAGCGCACTTTATTTTATTTTTTTTTTTTCGGGGGTCGGATCGTCCCGGCACGTGTGGGCGCACGTGACGTCGGTGTGATGATACACGTCCAATGTTGGTACAACGCTGATGGTGCTCAGCGTGGGAGCTAGTCTTGTCCTACTTGCTTCGATGCTCAGTTCCTCTTGGTCTATTTTTTTCTTTTTTTTAACTCGTAGATAAACGAAATATTTAGTGAAATCGTGCGTGAATCATCGAATTATTCGTATCCACGGTAAGTCGATGGCATCTGAGTAGACTGTAGAAAAAAAAAAACGAACGAAGGCTATGTCCAGTCATGGATAATACCTTTATACCGATAAAAGAAGACGGCACTGCACCGATATCACGATGAATCAGCATACATGAATGCCGGCCTGTATAAAATAGTACGTCTATAACTAGCTTAGTGTAGCGCAACAAATTCTTCCATTACTCACCCTGCGCTCCGGAAAACACAAAACATACACTCAACATGCCACCATATGTCAGCTGACCGAGATGACGGTAAAAAAAAACAACAAACATCAAACTCACATTATTTATTTTTCCACGCGTAAACAACTACACGAGGGTGTCGTAAAAAAGCTTCCCATGATCACTCATATTGGCTCCATTTGGCGATTTCCTCCTGTATACAACAAGATTACAAAGTATATACGGGTGTTAATTTCCTATCGGGGAGATGCGAGAGTTATACGACGTATATAGGATGCGTGTGCCCATTCATGCAGGCGCACAGACAGGAAATAAATAAATGAGGAAGTCCAATGAACCATCGTCGTCCCCTTGCACGTACTTCACGCACTCAATTTATCAAAGAGCGAATCTTTTTCGTCTAACGCGAGCCTAGACACTTTACGCGCAAAAATACACCTCGAGACGACGATGATGATAATAATTTCCCCATGTAATTCACTTTCGTCGGGGTCTCACGACGACGTGCGAGCAAACGAGCTCTGTGAAAAGTTGATTGCTCGGCATGTGAAAAGACGCATCTACGTGTATACACATATATATTTTCGGCAAGCTGCACGCGGAATTAATCTTCGCGGTCCGCGAGTTGTATAGTTTGCGATTTCGGGCGCTTATACGTTCGCGCTCTTGTATACAATCATTCACGTTATTAAAATTCGTATGCAATAACGTATATGAGTATGTAGGTACACACGCCGCAGCTGAACCGGGCGATTAAAAATAACGACTATTACGCGTGATCGCGTTGTTTTTTCATTTATATATAACAGTAGTATAAGCCTCATGAGCTTCCTCTCGGCGCGATCGGCAACGAAAATCGCGAAAGTGCAATATTGTCATCATCCCCATCGGCTGCAGCGTCATCGTGCAATGAGTGCGGGTCGGAAACGCGCTCGCAAAACTATATTACTCGCGGGCTCGAAGCATCATGACGCGGCGTGACGAGAAGCATCTCACGCCGATCCTGCGGGGAAACGTATACATATACGCAGGGGGGGGGGGGGAAAGAAAGAAAGGAAAGAAAGGAGGAAGTCCCAACTGTACACCCTGTACCGTCCAATCTTTGGATTTTCTTTCACTGTACGAGTACAGACAGTGGGAATTACACCCGCGTGCGTGTATATTTCTGATACCGTGCATACAATACGCGCATGGGTATACCGATACCGTGTTTGCGCCTATACGAGATCGGCTACGCGATACACACGCGCCTTCTCTCCCTATAATACACACTGCTGAACAGAAGCCGCCTGCACGTGTGTCCAACGCATACAATGCAGCGGAGGAGCGCGACTCAGTCACGCCTGTCAATCAACGCCTGTACCGAGGACGATAGACTCCCCCTTGCCGGGGGCCGTCACTTTCCCCAGTCTTTAATTTGACTCTCCGCTCCTCTCGTTGGCCATCAGCACTTTGGATCAATTAGCTCTCGCTGCACATGCACGAGGGCATATAATACATCGCACACGTGACACTGCGTGACACACGATGGCCGCGGGCGTGCGGTGTTATGTATACCCTCGGTGCGATACCTATATATGTATACTACAGCTGTTGATTTTATTGGACGTTTTAATGACGCGCCTTACGCGAGATCGGAGAGCGAGCGGGTCTCGTGCCCGCGGGGGGTGCCCTCCGCGTCGCGCGGTCCCGATGGCTGTTTTCTCTCCTCCGTACCCTTATTGTACGTATACGCTTATTGAATTTCAGGATACATGCCCGTAAATTAGACCAAAAACCACTGCACGTTATCAATGTTGGATCGATGAAATCCAGCCGTCGCCCGATTCATTTATTCATAAAAGATGCAATTCGGTTAAGAGCAATCTATATACACGTGTGTTGATCCCATAATACAACTATGATGCAAGCGCAATAGCGATTGAAAATTTGTTTCACATAATCTTTGATTCCTTGAAACTGTGCCGTGACCATTACACTTGCAAAACGTTGGCTCCACGAGACCAATAATTCAAAATTCCTCCCCCCGGCCTGCCTGCCAACAGAGACACCTGGACAAGGGCAGCGACCTAGCCGAGGCGGCCTCGGCCTCGGGGCTCCGCGAGCTAGCCCGCTCCCTGAAGCACCACCTGCGCGGCTTCCGGCACCACCTCGAGGACCGGCGCGAGTACCTCGAGGACACGTCGCGATGCTGCCTCCTCCAGGACCGCGCCTACGAGTGGGCCCAGGAGGCGCGGGCGTCGGGCCCGGAGCGCCGGCACCAGTTCCTCGCGGCCCGGCCGCCCCTGCCGGCCGAGCACTTCGCCGAGATGCTCGCCCTGGCCGAGAAGCTCGGCAACGGGATACTGATCGAGCAGTGCCGGCTGGCCAAGGCCAAGTGCGCCGAGGCCCTCGAGCTGGCGCGCTCGTGCGCGTCGGCGCCCGGCAGTCCCGCCCGCAGGAGGAGCTCCGCCAGCTCGGACCTCGCCAACTCCTGGGACGACGCGCTCACCAAGCGTGACGGGGCCCCCCCTTTTGTTTTTTTTTATTTTCTCCTTTCCAACAAACCGCGAATGCAATTGTGATCTTCAGTGGTTTGTGAAATGAATTTTTGAAAAAGGACGAGAACGAAGAAATACTTACGTAATTTTACCACTTTGAATCGACGGCTGACGTAGCTCGGGTGGTAGAGTGTGATATTATAGTACAACAATGCACAACGGTTTCGGGCCACGAGTTTGGGGGAACGTTATGTGCCCAGTGATAATATAACTCACGTAACTGAAAGAACTAAAAAAATCGGTGGAGCAGTTTGATGTCTTCCAATTACGCGCAGCCTTTATTTTTTATCACGATTACATAATTATATTCATGACACTTTAAAATTCTTTTTGGGTGTATTAATTTTTTGATCGAGCTGGTTGAAAAGTAAAAATCGCCGTGACCGCGAAATATATTGACTCGAGATCCCGGGTATTTGTAATTAATTTTCTGAAATAAGTATCAATACACGCGTGATTTTTACTGCTGACCATCATTCTGGCTGACATGGTCCAGGTGGCACAAGGAGCGAGTCTCGTATCTCTTTGACGGCAACATCATATTGGGTTCGAAACACGAGCCAATAACCTCGCCAATAACGATACAGAATCACGATGTATTGAGAACAGCATTGCCCCTATCAAATGATACGTGAAAATAAACACAAATCCAAGTTTTAACTGCAACAGATGAAAATTGGGTCTTTTTTCAACTTTTTTATCACAATCACCCAACCATGACTCTAAAAAAAACACCCCACCCAGGTCCGAAAAATTTCACCCTCCC
>JAPYYV010030563.1:0-10220 GCA_030522625.1 Copidosoma aretas | reverse complement strand
TTTAGAGTTCTAGCAGCCGTTTGGCGTATCATGTACATCATACTTACGAGAGGGAATGAAAATCCAAGTGAATAATACTCTGTCCTCGCCTGAACAAATTATAATCGTCATGGGAAAGAATCGTTTGAAATGATGATTTTAGTACAGTATGCGTACGCAATGAAAATGAATACCTCAAAAATTATTGTGAATTAAATCGTTTAATTTAAATTCACTATACAAAATCCAATGTTTCTGAAACATATCACCAACTTTTACACAAATTTCACACACTTTTGATTGATTTTTGTTTTCCACTGAGCACTTGTAAACTCCTACACCATATTCAAGCATTTTACCCTTTGCTTTTCTTTTGAGCATCACTTGAATTGTACAATAATTTCAAAAAATTACACTGTTGAGGAAAATTGAGCCCTAAATTATGCCATAACTACCGCAGTTGTAATATTATACCTCTGTATACGCCGCGGCGTTTACACCCATCTACCTATTACCCCTACGCTAGAGCGATCAGTGGACCTTTCAATCACACAACAACTCGTAAGTGTACATGATGCTCGAGCTCGTGACTCGCGTTCAAACGTACTTACCCTCGCCACTTGTTTCCTCATAACAAAATCGTACCCATCGTCGACTAGCCGCTCGACTCCTGCACTTATTTTCAAATAAACCCAAACAGCCTAATGGTTCGCGTAAGCTTATACACCTCCGCGAAGGTAATCGTCGGCAATTAAAAATCACTTAGCCGTACATCTTCACACTCTCGACAATTCGCATCCAATTGATTTTTAAACGCCTCCTGCAGGGGTTGTTGGAGATATGGTCACACTCTGCACGTGGGGCATACAAGTGCAATATAGGTGCATACAAAGCTGTTTGAAATTTTCGATCCCACTGCGCAACACTACACATGCACGATTAGGAGCCAATGACTCGAACGGCTCGCGTATCGCGCATAAGTACTTCTTCTATTATAAACGCGCGTGTGCAACCAAGGATGGTAAGTTGGGTATTTACGGTTTTGAAACTTTCTACCTGATCTAATTTTTGCTGTTTTGCAAATTGGAACAAAAGTAGCCACGTTTTTACTTATTAATAGAATACTAACCTGAACAAAATGTTATTCAGACGTACGGAAGCATTCCTTGGTACGGTATGTGGAATTTTTTTGTATCTACAATTACGTGCATTTACTTTGCTAATTTACAGTCTTGTACCTATACTTACGCCATGTCCTACTATACAGCCATTCCAATTCACGTATCATGTAAAATGTGTTCTTACAGTATTATTTTTCACGTCTAGTTTTCGAGTACGAAATCCGTAAAGCTTGAAAATCACGTATTATTCACCTATTCCACTTAAAAATTTTCCAACTTTCATTCAGAAATCATAAACCTTGGAAAATATAATTTTTTACATCATTGGTCTTTTCATTCCGGTTGTTCGAGTAAAAAAGTTATAAACTTCACAATCGTCTCGTAAAAAATAGTCATCCCCATTTAGCTTGCCGACTGACAAACTTCGTACCTTCACGTCCAATATGAGTACTGTTTCAGGCACAAAGCATCCTTATTCCCGTCCAATGACTAATCCGTCTGTACCTTCCACGCGCGAAGAACGCGAACTCGACAAGCTACACCGCCTCCGCTGCACGTATGCAACCCAACACGTCAGCGCGCGCTCAAATCGATTATCTACCTTCCAATGCCCGCAAGTATAACACACTTGTACATGTACTCACGAAATCTCGCGCGAAGCCAACAATCAATCCCGTGAAAAATGACTCGCGCATCAGCTGCTCTCACACTCATTACGTCCACATCGCCTCCCCCCCCCCCTCCCCCCGCTGAAGACGCGTCGTTGCAGCATCTCCGCTCTCCGGCGCCGTTTACGCAAGCTCTCCGATCCTGATGACCAATTAAAGCTGCTGGAGTACTTAGATGCGCATCCATCAATCCGGCCGACACATCGCACTCTCGCTCAATGGGCAATGAGTGTGGTGTACCCTGAAATATACGCGTGAGGCACTGTAACAACGACACGTGTCGCCGGCGCGGGAGAACAAAGAATCCGATGGCTTCCAGACTCGCGTGGCCGTGATCGTAGGGTGTACACGTACCTGCGCTCGCTTCTCCGCGGGAGACTCGTGCTCTTGAAAGGAAAAAGTGCAGGACTGCCAGCGCGCATCCCGTCGTTTTCCATTGTGATCGTCGCGTCCTCGGATGCTGCGGTTTTTCCGATTCGCACTGGCCGGCTGGACGGAGGAAGTCTTGCGGCGGGTGACATTTTCATCCAGAAACGTGTTTGACGAGCGAAAATAGCAGAGGTGTGAAAAGTATCTACGAATCTCCAGAGTTCACGTTGAAGCGCGACGAAAAGTTTTCGAATAATGTTTTGCCAACTTTAACCATTGTCGACGTGTGAAAAAAGTGAAAAAGTATTTTCTTAGTAAAGTATGCATGGCAGTATCAATTGCACGGAAAAATTCTTTCACCAAAAAATTCCACGACTAGAACAAGTAAAACGATTTTTCAATATTTTGTCAAAATATTTATAGTCGACAAGTTTCGATTAATTTTGATGCACCGCATACATTATGCACACTTGTACATCATGAAAAAAAAAAGACTGAGTTTTGTTGAATCATATAATTGTTTTAAACATCTGGTTTTACAAATACTTGCATCCATTTACATCCATCTACCTCCAATAAAATAAAATCATCGGAGCATTAGACGTGACCGCTTTTTTTATTTAGCCTGAGGCTTTTTTTTTGCCTCAGAAAACCTTACATAGAAAATAATGGTAACATTTAAAGAAGAAAAATTGGGTGAAAATTGTAGTTGTATTGTTTTGATTGTAAGTAAAAAATGCCCGAACCTAATGAAAACATTGACATGAAGAATAATAGTACCATTATTTTTAGAAAGTATGTATCCAAGCTTCAATCGGTATTATACAGTAAGCCATTATACAGCTGAAATTTCGGATAAAGAGTCTTGCGAAGATACTTTAAAAGCTAGGGTGTCTACATCGCTATTGCGTATCAAAGACACCGGTCTTAAAACCAAGTCCTTGGTATAATTGTAAAAACATATTATGTATTTGCTATGAACAAATTTTGTTTGGACAGATTATTTGCCATTATTGTTTATGTTCCACAAAAACCATCTGGCGGAATTTTGATTAAACAAATTGCATCGTGTGTCAATTGGATAAACGATCCAATCACATCCGTGGAAAAATAAGATCCGTACTTACGCGTTGGACCTTCCTACAGTAGTCGTATTAATTTTTTTGCGGGTTTTATAAATTTAAATAAGTTATAAAATATGCGTATTAGATATACACGTATAACATATAAATGGGAAAATTAAAGGTTTCAAAAATTGTTAGGTGTGTTTTTAAGTTAATTCTTGAACTTTTACAACTTTGCCATCAAAAAAACTATCTGCTTTACTAAGTAAAGAATTCATCGAATATTCTTCATTGATAATTTGTTAAGTAAGTATAAAAAAATCTCCTCATCAAGCTTATTTAACAATAATAATCGATTGATTACCATCCTCGGAACATTCAACATTTCTATTATATATAATTTTGCTTCAGCCAGTAACAATTTTTAACAAGGCTTCATTTTCCAATCCACACTAGACTGGACAAGCAAACTTCTTCACCACGTGCTTTTTTTCATTATTTTCCAACAGAAAATATTGCCGGGGTAATGATAATTTACAATTATATCCCTGAAAAAATCAGGAAAAAAGTTGATTGAAAGTTAAATAATATTCATGCACGAAGACGAGGAAGCTCTGCGCCAATTAATCGGCAGGTACTTATTTTATATTTTAATTTTTCAAACTATTAATATCAAGCCCAGCATCTCGATATCCATAGGCTTACATAAGCCTCGCATGTTACGAATCGTTATGAAATGTCGATACTGCATGCCAAGTTTATCTATCTGCGCCTACGTATATGTACTTATGTACCTGCACCGCATTGCATCTTCCGAAAACGATTTCAAGCAGCAAAGTGCAGCTCGACGTGCATAATGGGCCGGTAAAACTCCTCTCCTATCTACTGGGTGTATCTGTGCCGCGTGTATGATCGAAATGCATGAATATTTGTCTAGATCTTAATTAAGATTTTTCTCTTTGTCTTACACACACATACACACATGTACATACCAACGTACGTACGTACGTAATAAGTATCGATTCACGTTTTCGAAACGATTTAATAATGCACACCTATGCTCCGCAAACCCCCTTGGCGTGGGCTATGTAATCATTGAACTTACGTCGAAGAAAGTTATATTGCATAGCTACTGCTGCTGCTGCCGCACACGCGTCTACGCACACGCACGAACGATTTTTGATTATTGCTTTTCAGCCGTGCTATTTGCACCGCGTAACTCTCATATTTACTCCCTATCTTGTTGTTTGCCATCGAACTAAATATATGTATATTTTAATAATCGTTGCAAGCGGCTTCCGAGCTTTGGTATATTATTATACCTTACATTAAAGAACGAAGAAAACAAATTCCCAACACCGTTATTATTACTTTGAGAAAAATTTGTTGTGTTAATAATTAGTAAGGATTTTTATTTCTAACGAAACTTTCAGTTTCGAAATGTATCATCGCAGCAGCGAGTCTTTTTCGTCGCGTGTGCAGTTGATTCGATTTTCTTTGGTAAATTGATAAAATTTGAAAAAAAATCCGCCATTGCACTCGTCATATTTAAAATCACGCGGGGATTTTCATTTGAAATGTTGAAAAATTATTTCCAGAAATGAGTCTTATTAGTTGACGTGATTTATTCAATATTAGTGCGGATCTCACGATTCACAAAATACCATTTGCATCGATTTGTAGGTCTACGTCGTTATGCAGTCGCATCCCGTGTGAGTATGCTCCAGACAACGGAGACAGTCGGCAGAGTAAGTGTAGCGGCAGAAGCAAAAGAACGACGACTGTCACTTTGCCGGAATAATCTTCCCACGATTGTTGGCGCTCTCGTGCTTGGGTACAATATCATGCAGTAGCTCGTTCTCGTTCACACATGTATGCACAAAAACTCAAGTTGGGCACACATTGGGCAACGATGTGTCGGGCGCGCGTAACATGTACGAGTCCAGGAATATATTATACACTCGTTTGTGACAGTGAATGCCTAATCAAGACTAAGTTATTGCTCTGTACAACAGGTGCGCGCGTTATAATGAGATGCATCGAGTTGTGTCAGAAAATTTTGCGCGATCCAAAATTTTTTACATGTACGAATTGTAAGACTGTTGCGCTTCGTGCGCTTTTTACACATTTTTGTTACGATTTTTTTTTTTGTTTTTTTTTTTTTTTTTGTTTTTTTTTTTTTTTTTTTTTTTTTTTTTTTTTTTTTTTTTTTTTTTTTTTTTTTTTGTGAAAACAAAAGTTTTTTTTTCTTTAGCATGATCTTATTTCACAAACGTGCACTCAAATTGTTGACAACTGTTTTTTATTTATTTATCATTTGAAGGAGAGTATTACTTGAATCTTTTACCAGTATGTTTCAAAACATAGTTGTTTTATTATGATTATCATCACATCACGTGAAAATCTCATCCATTTTATAAAGTTATGAACTTTTTCAAATAAACCATGTCGACCCTATGAACGAAAAACAGTAGCTTATTTCAGTATGAATTTACTTCTGTTACCCACAGTGTATGCAAACGCAACAGAACCAAACCGCATTAAAAGTGGCCCTTTTTCACGGATCATAGCGAAAGAAATCGCGCGTTACCTGTATAATCAAAGGACGAATGGAGTCGAAAAGCATATATACGCATACAGCTCCGGCTCTTCTCCTCCTGATACCCGTGTGATAATAACCTGCATCGAGCCTCTCTCGCTTACACACACGAGTAGGTTATACGTACAGCGCGATCGCGTTTTTCCCATAATCTCAACTCTCCCGAGCTCGGCTGACAATATTATTCTTCACCCGAAAAATCACCCACAATCGCCCACGAAGAGATGATCCCATAACCCGTACCTATTATACCATACAGGTATAGATGAGTACTCGATGCAGATGAGAGCGATCTTGGCGGTGCTGCTGTCCCGCGTTTATTGCACACGTATATTATAGCACGCATGCAGCATGTGCTTGTAATACCCAATGCGCAGCGAGAGAGAGATAATGTATTCTCACGGCAAAGTGTCAATGTCACGGTTGCGCAACTCGCATTATTATTGTGCACAGTGCACAAACACTTGACGCGTATAATAATTATATTTCGGTACAGCCTTTTTGCCATGTAATACACACTGTACCGAGATCACCTGCTTGCACTCACATAATATATATATATATATATATATATATATATATATATATATATATACGTACATGTAAAAGAGTGGAACAAATGACGGAAAAAATTGCATGATACAAGTACCTCCTCCTCCACGTATTGTACTCCCGCCGACGATGCACACGATTACACAGCCCCGCACTTGTATAATATACACCCGCGGCGCACCGAACCCGCGCCGTTGGGCGATTTTCCTCCCGAGTACGCTATAACGGCAAAGAGCGGGATAATAGAGTACATGATCCATAGGGGGGGGGGGGGGGGGGGGGGCGGGGGGGATTAGGAAGGCGGGCCGCCGGGGCGGGAGAGTAAATCAAGAGCAGCGGCAGCGCCGGTGCAGGGTTTCATGCCGTTGTCTCCGGGGTCCGTAGGTATTTACGGCAAGTCTTTTCCAGACAGCCGCACCACCTCCTGGGCTTATATAATGATACAGTAACAACAACGCGGGCGAGCGGTCGTTTCTCCCTCCGTCTCTCGACCCTTTTTTTTCGCGCAGTACGCGCCGGGGGTGATGGATCGCTGCTGCTTGCCATTGTATACTTACCCTGTACGCTCGGCGTGCGGCGATGGGTGCCGATTTTCTCGTTACGGGGGCCTTTGTGCTGCTGCGACCGTTGCCCCCCAACCCCGATGGTTGGGACTAACTTTGGTTTCTTTTTTTTTTTTTTCTTGCACAGGAAGATCTTTTGCAAAGGGGGCGATTTTTTTTTGCCTCTCGGGAGTAAAATTCAGCGTTCGCGTTGGAGGAATCGGAAAAAAGTTTGGAAAAAAGTCTAATGGTTTTCAAGACCGACTCAAAGTTTGCAGTCGGCTCGGGTAAAGTATCCGGACTACAGCGTCTGGAAGGAATGTGGCCAGAGTCAAGATAATTTTTTGTATCCTACTTTTTGGCCCAGGTAATTTGAATACGTACATGAAATACTTAGGATTATTGAAAAATGCAACAGCCGAAAAATGGGTCGTTGTCGGATGTGCTGCTACGAATGATTGCTTTTTTTTTAAATCCCAACCGTAATCCCAACCGCAAATATTGAACCGATGTCACATCCCCTCTCTCGCCGAAATCAATAGTTCGTAAATATTGTTTTCCTCGAGTAGCATTATTCCGAGTGCACGTTCAAAGGAGTTTTCCTTGCCAGTGGCGGGATAAGCTTGAAAATTGTGTGGAGTTGAAGGAAAACTGCACTTTACTTCTCGAGGGCATTGATTTAAATCTATTGTAACACTAGGAAAATGCTTTTTTCTACCTCGGGCGTTTGGCCAGCGCGATCGAAGCGGTTGAAAGCGCCCTCGGGCCCAGGGACCGCCCTGGAGAGATGCACATTTGTGACGAAAACTACTATTTTTTGTAGAAATTTCAAATTCAAAGTGTGGCGTGTTAGCGTCGCATACGTACAAATAATCATACATACGTGATGAAAATTAAATGAACGTACATTTTTTCTAAACGAATTATTTCGATCTTATACACCCTGTACAACACATTTTTAGTTGAATCTTTTTCTCCGTTGAACGACACCAGCTCCAAATAAATAGTTATTCAAAAAAAAGTTGGCACAAGTAAAAAGGATATGCAGTGCAATGTAATAATTAAAATCCCAATGCCTCCAGTAACTATCTATACATTTGAGCATACAGCAACCTACCACTACCAAGAGAAATCGTATTTATTTACCCAACACTAATTAATAGCAACACTTGAATGGCTCCATCGTCTGTTCCACACAACTGTACGCTAACACATGAATCAAAAGCAAGAGATCCAAGTTACTTGGTAGTACAAGTAGGATATCAGATTTCTCCCTTGATGCATTCAAAACTATGCATATTCCGCCAGAGCCGACAATGGAACTGCGGGGCCCCGCAAAAACCCCCCCCCCCCCTTGGCCGCCCCCGCGTTTGTCCCCCCCCCCCCCCCCCCCCCCCCCTTTCTTATATATCCACTCTCACTTTCCTTCTCTCATACTTGATATTTTGTTTGCGGACGTGCGGGTGAGGCAATGATTATGTCATTCGGATCGAATATTAATTATATACGTGGTGTGCCGAATTATTTGTGCATCCGAAAATATTTTTCCAAGCACTCCTGGCATGATTTTCACAATAAACGCGTTGACTAAGATTAATTTTACTATGGCCTTGTTGGAGTCGTGAACACAAAACATCTAGCTTATCGTATAGCAATCGAAAAGATTGACGGCCCTGCGAGTTTGTATTTCATGCATGATTATCCACAAATTAATTCATTAAGCCAGATTAAGCTCTTTGAAAAGCATATTTACGTATGGAATTTGAGTAATCGACGTCATTTGTATCCATGGTTTGAATAGGAATTTTCTCATGGGGTATGGATATGTAGAAATTGAAATCATTTGTATACTACATTCATACAATCGTTTACGGCATGGTAATGCACGACCACGCCTCATTTTGCATGATGCACACAGAGTTGCGAGTAAATTAGAAAAATGAACTGGAAAAAAGTTCAATCAGCACAAAGCTTACTCTAATTACACATCATTACAAATACATATTACTGATGAATATTTTTTTAAAACCATACGTGTTTTCAATTTTGAATATATATTGTACTATTTTGAAGAGCAATATGTAACACTTCGCTCATCATTTCGTTCCTTTGGGATTAAAAAAAACAATTTTAATATGCATCGATAAATCATTATTATTTTTTAGGTTTTTTAGCTTAGTTCAAAAGAAAGGAGTCTTCTGGATACAATTTATTATAGGAATTAATGAAATTCTCGCTTCAAAAATTTTGGATCCTTTTTCCCAAAAAGCATGAGATGGATAAAAAAAAAAGAAAACTTGATAAAAAACAGGAAAGTAATTTCACCCAAAATAAAAAAAATTACAAATTCTCTTCAACGTAAAAATTAAAAAAAATTTCTAAGAAAAACGTGCATTACGAACATTTCTTTTTTAGGATTCGGCAGCCTCTTGAGTAAATTTCACACTCGGGATCGCTCACCCGTAATTACTCGTATCAGCATACATACCCATCGCATGAAAACAAAAACCCGAATCATCGACGCGCAACTGGCCATTTTTCATTTCAAAACGCCATAACCAAGTGTACACACAGCGAAAACGCATTGGCAATAAATAAGATCCAACGCAGCAGCAGCAGCAGCAGCAGCAGCAGCAGTAACAACGCTCCGCGAGTCCCACGCTCATGATATAGGCATGCGCATGAAATATGGAAATCATTCGTTCCCCCGCGGAATCCTAATGACTTTCACACCGCCGTTATACTCATCAGAACCATCACCACCTCTGCACGTGTTGTACCTGCACCTAATATTTTTCAACCAACGGTGGGAAAAAACGAAAGCTTCGTGCACGCGCAACGGAAAAAAATAAAATAAGGACCTCGCACTGATCCGGACCAAAGCTCCCGCTCGCAGCGGTTCATCAGTAATGGGTCATCCGCCGCATCTCCTCTCCCAAAAGGATATACAGACAAATGGGGTCCACGTGGTGCAAGGGGGCGATAGTGTAATAGAAAGTTCCTCGAGCAGCCATGTAACGCTCGCCGCTTCTTCTTCTCAGCACGAGCGACGCAATTTTTGCACCACGCGAGAGAGAGAGAAAATTGCACGTGTGTGTGTGTGTGTGTGTGCTAGTGAGGCGCGGGCGCACCTCCGTGCAACGTAACCGAAAGAGGCGGCCTGCGTCGTACAGACCGACGAGTCAATTCCTTCTGGAGCACGACTACGGCGACGATGACTACGAGGATTAGTATTTCGGGCATGGGTTGGTTTTTTCGGCTCGCGTTTTGAATTTTTAATGCCGTGTCAAAAGTGTCGCAACGGCAGGAGGGGGGGGGGGGGGGGG
>JAPYYV010030552.1:0-10783 GCA_030522625.1 Copidosoma aretas | reverse complement strand
TCGATCCTTTCTCTCTTTCTATCACCGTTGCACATTTCTTCAATTTCAAGAACATCGTGATCCTTTTCTTCCAGTGTGCATAGTCTTGGCCATCAAACATAGGTATCGAAATTTCCGCCATCTTGATTTCACTTACTTCCGTTCTCGTATCTTCTATTTCTTGAAATTTCTAGTGTTGGATTTACACTTTTACTTGGACCCGCGTGTCCTTCAGTTATTAGTCACGGACAACCGAGGTAGCCCGTGAATAATAAAAAATAGGCTAAGCCATGCTCTGCTACCATGTTAGGATAACAGGCGGAAATAAATATGAGGACAGTTTACTTATAATACAACAATATATATATTTAAGAAGACTTATAATACAGAGTGCCAAGCCAGGCACTCACACATGCAAGACCGTATGCTTCGACATCAGACGAGAACTAGCCTGTGTGCTACGTTAGAGCACCAGGCGTTCGCGAAGCTGCTCGCTTGCCTAGAGATGGCGCCGCTAGTCCATCTCTCTTACATGAGTACAATATATGCATACTCTTCAGTATAAATGTATTACATACTTAACAGTAATACTAAGATTTTCGTGTAAAATCACTCATATCTTAGAAACCCTTTAAGTTATTTTGATGATACAAGGCTTAAAATAATTTTTTTCATATCCTTGTAATCCTTTAAAAAGAAAAATTACTTTTATTACATTATTAAGGTTGTTATAACGATTTTTTATGTTCAATATGCCGTTTCTTGCTACTTTTAGAGTAAAAAACTTACGTATGCTTCAATAGTTGTATCTTCTTTAGTATTAGAACACCTTTATTTTAGACTACACAATTTTTTTTACCCTACATCGATTTTTCGTTTTCAAGAAAATCAATTTTTTAATTAAATTAGTGATTTTTACATTTGTAATATATTTGCGAACTTAGAGAAAATACGTAATTAGACGCGTCGGTCGAAGAAAAACTTATAACGGTACATTCCTATTTATTTTAGCATCGCAAAGTACCGTTATTAGGTTTTCTCCGTCCGAGGCATCCAATTGAAGCTTTTTTTTCGAAAAGTCTATTTTTTCGAAGTTTGTATGTTTTATTTGGGCTATAAAAAACTGAGATGTGCATCTTGGAAACCTTCTTAATGATTTATTTTACTTATCTACTGCAGCTCTTTATACAAAATTTGAGTTTTATACCTTATTAAGGATTTTATAACAATTTTTATGGTGAAAAACGTTTTATTACTATTCTCAGGGTTAAAAAATCAATTTTTAAGTTGTAAATAGTAACATTGCAACGGATTACGATAAATCTTGCCTTGATAGAGTTCTTAAAGTACTAGCTTGCTGGATATTCTCGTTATTTTATTAAAATACAGCTGTATAAATAGTTATCATTTAAAATAAGGTTGCAGGTATTTTATATCCTTTTATGAATTAAAAAAAAAATCCATGTTTCATACCTCATTAAGGTTGTTATAACAACTTTTTATGTCCAAAAAGCTGTTTTTTGCTACTTTTAGGGTGGAAAAATTCAGACTCTTTTGCTTTGATAGTTGTATCTCATTGAGCATTGATAAGCTTCATTTTAAACTATTAGTACTATATCTGGTTTTTTTTATTGAAGAAAGTAAACAATTATTTTTCTTGAATCAGTCATACCTTAAAAACCCTATAAATGATATTAATCATCTATGGCATAAAATGTTTCTTTTTATAGTCTTTTATAGGTTCACAAAAATATTTGACGTTCTATACCTCATTAAGGTTGTTAAAACAATTTTTAGTGCTAAACAACAGTTCTTGCTGTTTTTGGAGTGATAAAATTAAAGTTTGATTTCATCAATAGTTATACTCTATAGATAATTGAATAGCTTTATTTGATTCTATACCGTTTTAGCTACAGCATAGTTTTTATGTTTATTTTAAAATGTTTTAAAAAAAATACATTTTAATCATACGTCTGCCATACAGTTTAGGTTCTAACAATAATATAATCATTTTTAATGTTTTGAAATAGGATAAAAATAAGACTTATTTATGTAATGAATAAAAATAGTCCGTTTATTGAAAATAGAATAATTTAACAAAACAGTAAACAATAGAAATTGATCGAATTACTTTCTAAAATCAATCAATTTTCTTTTTTTTACAGGAATTTCATTGACATTTTCTAAATCAAATAGTGTTTCTTTATCTTTTCTTTTCAATCCTTTATTTTTATTATTTTGTTCAAAAATTTTTTTAACATCAAATGAAACATTCATCAATTCTTTTTCTTTGATTTTTTCAAAGCCTTGTTACTCTAATAAATAATTTCGTAAGCTAAAACAAAACCAAATGTAAAATTTGTTATAATATATGAATTTTAGGTATAATTTCATTTATTTTATAGGATCGTTTTTATTCATTTCCGTAATTGATGACTCATTTATGGTATTGAAGATTTAGGCCCAATCACTAGAAGATACACTTAAATTCAAAAACTTGTATATTTTGTTTTTTTCTGAAATTAAATTTGCATGAAAATTCCATAAACTTAACTGAATCAACAATAAAAATAGTTACATTGGAGAAAATGTACATGAAAATTTTTTATATAAAGAAACGTCACACTTACCTTCGTATTTTTTTCATTAATGATTGTACATCTTTTCAATTTCAAAAACCGGTCTGTATTATTTTACATCTAATATTTGAAACGTTTTTAATATTGTCAATAATAGCATAAACATCTGAAAAAAAAAATTGAACTCACAATCATTGAATACAATTTTTCATTAAAATGCTTACCAATAATATCGTTGTCCTTTGAATTAGGTACAGAATTAAATTCAATAATATTCTTCGGTGTTTGAAAAAAAAAATGTATGACTCCATGATACTTTTTAACAGTCGTATATGTATTGAAAATTATTTGCAGGGGGTTTCTGGTATAATTTTTGTACTTACAATCGGCAACTAGAGCATTACATTTGTTAATGTAATATTAGGTCCCTTCTTATAAATGAAAATGTGAATAGTAAAAAATAATTTTATAAGCCATATTTTAACATAAATTTATTGATTTAAATACGATATGCGAGGATATCAATAGAATTATGATGCGCCATGTATACCGACACGGGATATTAGAACGATTCGAGGGAGAGAGAAGGGTGCCCAGAAGTCCCCCTTCCGATCGGAAATCTTAACTACGCTACCTCGCTAGCGAGAAGGGGCCTAGCTAGGCTGCCACGGTAGGGTCTACATTGGGATATTAATGGGGCATGAGGTTGGCGCTAGCTAGTACCTGATAGGTATCTTTTATCTTATTATCCCTTATATTATCTTAGGCTACATTGCTAAGCCGTCAACAGTACACGTGTTAGACATGGCATCTTAGTACGAGAGGGACATTTGATGTTGCCGTATCTTTCGCACTCTTATAATATTTTACTATCTCACTTATACGAACACGAAAAATTTGCACAATCGACTCATTAATAACCTAAATATAAAGGGAGAATAATTTTATAGATTTTTAAGATGAGTGATTAAATCGATTATTATTCGTAAGATTATTTGGTAATCAATAAAAAATATCATTTATCGGTGCAGGAGCAAATGAGTCGTGCAAAGAATTATTTAGCTCTGGTTTATGAGAGAAATACTTGGAACATGAAAACGATGCAATATGGCTGCGAAAATCATTATTTCTTTCAATATTTAATCCATTAATCCTTTTCCTTACTGACTATTTTGAGGTTAACAATGCTGCCTAGGGAGGACCGAGGTGACCCCCCGTCAATACCGCGCCGCTAACTACATACATTTGGCAAGCTAGGATCACGCTAGATTAACTAGGCTGCCACGTTAGGACCGAGCTAGCGCTTACACTGAAAGAAATTTGGGACTAAGGAACATCAAATGTCTATATATTTGAATCTATGTACATGGGTGTTCCGAAAATGTTCCAGGAAAAGTATACTACGTGATTAAGATTGTCAAGACAAACAAAAAAGCTCTTTAACAAGTTTCGATCCGATGCGTGGTTTTTGAGATATTGTAAACTGAAAATCTGTATAATCACTGTAAAAAATATTTTAAAAAACTTTCGTAGCCTATTATGTAATGCATAAATTCCTTGATTTTGTATGGACAATATCTCGAAAACCACTCATTTGATCGAAATTTGGTAAAAATCTTTTTTGTTTGTCTTGGCAAGCTCAATCTCGTGGTATAGTTTTTTTGACAGATTTTCAGAACACCCTTTATATAGAACTATAGCTTGAAAATACGCCTGAGAGACTCCGAAAAAACTTGAGCTGCTTCAGCTCGAACGTTGGAGCTGCAGCACTCCCAACTCGGACCTACAGCAGCTTGAATTTATTGGGAGTAGGGTACTCACAACACTTGTGCTGTGAGACTCCCAGCTCGGACGCAACGCAGCTCGAATATTTTTCAAGCTTACATACATCGACATTGGGAATCAGACACTACCAAAATAGAGTTAGGAGAGCTCAAAATTTATTGAGCTGTAAGACTTCATAAAATTGGTGGTCTCCCAGCAACAAATTTCTTTCAGTGTAGTTAAGATTTCCGAACGGGTTGTGTCCTTGTCTAAGCAATGCATCATGCGTGGTGACCACTTTATGTATATATTGAAATGTGTAACCACTGGTTAAACAAGGACACAGGAGGACTCTTTGGTAGCGATCTCTCTCTCCTCGTATTGCAAGATTTGGCCCCTGGTGTAATCTATTTTAATATCTCTATGATTGAGACTCGGTTCGAGTCTTACCGTTGGCCTAGAGGCTTGCTTTCACAGCTTTTTTCCAGGGGTTCAATATACTGTTTCTCTTACGTTACAGATAACGTTAGCGAAGGTGTACAAGAGCTCAGTTCTGGTGTCTATGCCTGCAACTGGACATAGAGACCCGGACTGAACTTGGGCAATACACTGGGTCGTTCCGATTTGGGTTTTTTCCAAAAGGTTTTTCGCCACCCCACGGAAATTTTTCTGGGCAAACGCAACAATTTGTTAGTCACCCCCTACTCCCTCTTATCTCTCTTTCCTTCCCTCTTCCAAGTGCTTGGTGCCTTGAATAGTGCCTTTAGAAAAGAGCCGAATGTATAGCACTATAATATAAAATGGCTGTGGCGATACAAAAAATGCAATCGGCTTTCTCGCTATATGTATATTTCTGACTTATTCTGTCAGTTCGGGAACATTTACGGAAATCAAAAAAAACGTCGCGTTTAAACTAGAGGGCACCGTGCGTAATGTATAATTTTTTGTCGAACAGTAGATTTTATCCATTCAAGCTCGTACTCTACTTCATTGTGCACACTTTGAAGTGTGGAAAGTACAATTAATACAGCACGGCGTGAGTTTAATACTAACTGGAGCGTGCTATATTTTTTTGTACATTTCACTCTTATGATCATACATGATTAGTATATGATATTTGTAACGGTTTGCAACGAGTATAGTAATTTTGTTTACAGTGCACGAGGGTAAATATATAACTCCCGTCAACAATTCGTCAACTCTCGTGCGACGTGCGGGGGTACGGACGACACCAAAGCCTACACTGAGAGAAGATTACAAGCTTTGTTGTGCTTAATGTAGTAGGAACACGAGCCAAGTCCTAAGCGACAGCATAGCTCGCGACTTTGCACGCACCTATAGTTCACTTACGTTACCCTACTAACGTAGGTTAGGTACAGTATAGTTGACGTACGTGAATATAGGTACGACGCGTATGTAGAAGTCGCGGGCAATGCTGCTGCTAAGGACTTGGCGTGTGTCGCCGCCACATTACGCTCTTAATACGTGCATTTAGGGTTAACTTAGCTCGCAACTATCTGCGAAAGTTCAAAGACAATGCAATAGTGTCTCATGTTGTGCTTATTCAATAGCAAATACTATAACAATTTTAAAAAACAAAATTCCAAGCCAAATAGAGTACACAGAAGACATGTATAAAATGGGATCTCATGTTATGAAAATATTGAAAGACAAAGTAATAGTAGAGTTCTCATTGCGATAAAAAATATGTAATTATGTTACTTAATTTTGAATGTGATGAAAAAATTATGAATGAATAGAAAATCAATATTTTTTTGATAATTAAAATCATCTCACGATCCACTTTCGGATTTTTCCTTCATACCAAGCAAGTTTAACTTCAGTTGAAATTCATACTTGGTGGCTCCACTTAGTAAGCTCGAAGCTAACGGAAAAAAGAAAAGGAATAGTAGGAAAGGAGAAGATTCGTCTCGTCCTCGATCGCCAAATAGGACTCTTCAGTGTGGCTCGTTAGCGATCTGTGCTACAGACGAACACGTTCGACCAACGAATACTAGTACTGATACGTTCAAAGCTGCTATGGCGAGATTTATATAGTTAGTCAATAGGATAAGATGTAAATCAGGAAGGATCTAGCATGAACCGAAAGCCAGTATATTACTCATGTAATCGAAAAACTCCCTTAACTCTTACTCGTACGTTTATACTAGGAGGTTGAACTTGCTTGGTATGGAGTAACGCTTATGCATATGTGGGTGTGAATTTGAAATTACACACGCACACACGCTTGAGAAAAAAATAAATACGTACTGGACGCGCTAAACATGCATAAGATTGAACTCTGCACAATTAAAAATAGTGCATATTTTTAGACTAATCCAACGGATGAAGTAATGTTTATGACTTTTATATATACATAACGTTAGCAATGTTTCAATGAATGTCAAATAGTTATCAGTGACTCTACAGTTAGTACTAAAACTATATAGTTGTCTGTCAAGCGTGGCTGACCCAATGTCAAAGTCTTTATTTGCTTGTTACTTACGCATTTTTTGCATTCATACTCTAAAAATTTGTGGAGGTGTAGTCCGAGTATTGCTCTAATGATTCGTGGTAATTTCATTTCTCAAAACTGTGGTGAATTGAAGGGAAACGACAAAAAATTGAAAGACATATTACAACACAAAGGTTTTTGCGCAAAAAAAAATAGCACTATCATGAAAAGCAGGTCAAAACCTATCGATTTTTATTTTCTTATTGTTTTTTTAGATTTTTTAAAATTCGTACGAGGAAGTTTAACACAGTTTGCTCAAGCAAAAAATGTGCCTCACGCGCGAGGTGGCCCGATCTCGCTAGACGTGTTTATATACGGAAGCTGGAGGTAGGCAAGGTAGGCATGGATTTCGGAATAAGAAAGGAAAGAAAAAGGGGAAAATATAGATTTAGATTTACCAATATCATGTTCGGTTAACATTCAAACGTACCAGGATATATATGATAAGCAAAGGCGGGAAGGGTAAGCCTAGAAATAGACATAAGAAAATGGGAACAAATTTATTTTTGCACATAACAAAAATGGACGAGAGCAGGTGGCCTTAATAATGAATACTCGAAAAATTAACGGACTTAATCGATAAAATAATTAAAAAGCAGGCGAAGAAGATGAAGTTGTGCATGAGAAAGTGGAGGATTGGAAAACGATAGTATTTGTTAAAAGAACAACTAAGGAAAATAAACTAGACAAAATCAAAGATAATGTTACAAAGAAAAGGAAGACTTTTATCAATCGGAAAATACAAAATAACTATACAGTAATTAACTAGTTATCATCCGAAAATGTAAAAAAAGCAGAGAGAAAAATGTAGCAAGAATAAAAAAATATAAGTAAGTTTTTAAGTTTTTAAGTGATTGGCTGCAGGATCTGAAATAAAAGAAACAAAAAATGTAAAGCACGTATTGCTATGTAAAGAGAAGAACAAGCTTCAAATGAAATATTAGTATTACCAGTCAGAAATATAGAATTATAAGATAATGAAGAGATTTGCTAGAGGAAGATGATTTATGTGAAAATATAAGATATTTATGTAGGTATATAAGGCACGACAATACAGATTAAAAGTTCAGAAATATGTTAGGCGTTCTAAATTATGATATATTGTAAATGTAAAAGAAAATTGTAACACGTTGTTGTATGTTCAATCAATTACATAAGGGACTCAATTGTAAATAATATTTGTACTTATATAAGAGGATAATAATTTGGGATACTTAAGGAACAGAGAAAGTAATCGTAAAAGTATATACAAATTTGTGAATGACATCGATAAAAAATAAATTAAACAATTTTCATTTAGAATTATTGGGAAAGAATTTCAAAATAATATCTTATTATAAACTTATATCCATAATTGATTCTAAAATCACCAAATATAACTAAAAAAGGCTGATAACTATTTCTGTAATAATAATGATTGCGTGAATATTGTAATCATATGCATTTTAATCAATATTAACCTTGAATACCAATTTAAATCAATATAAGTATTGAATTTTCAGCAATTATTTGATAAATCAGTAGACTAAGTTTAAGTATTGACTATATCTTTTTAAATTTTTAGCGAATTTTTAGGAGATCACTTTGGTTATCGATGTTTGTAAGCATATATATTTGTAGTAAAAATAAACTTTTTCATTTATTTTCCAGACATGAGAATAAAAATATTGAAATATAGGGGTTGGTGCGCAGAGCGCACAGAAGGCAAAGCCCCACTAGTATATATATATATATATATATATATATATATATATATATGTATACAACTATACACTAGTGGAGTTAGTTTTTAAATGAATAAATAACTATTTCCTGAATTTTTACGCTTTATTAAGAATTTTTTAAAAACATTTTTACAGATATATTTTCTATTATTGGTCTATAAATGTAAGATTCTGTGAATTAATTATAAAATTTCCATTGTGTCTTCTTATTTAAGCTGGGATCATTACCGAAGAAATTTTGGCGTAATCAGGCACATCGACATATATTGTGAGCTGGAGAAGTATAACTTGATACATAAGTGCCCAAGTGTTTTTCAAAATTTTTTTTTTATTTATGCTACTTTCTTCTTGACTGAGTAAAATACACGATTCTCTAATGACTTCTGAAATGATTATCATATCACCACTCTTCCAATAACCTAATTATTAAAAGTAATAAATAGTTTTGACTTTGATTATTATTTTTCGTTTTGGATATTATGTTTTTGCATATGAGGTTATTTGGGTAAAGGAGCTAGAGAATCATATTTATGCTTTTCTTTGAAATTATTTTGCATTAGAGAATGAATTATTTACAAATGAACATTGTATTCGAGCGAGTTAATTTGGTGATTTGATTTAAGGTGCGTGGGCTCTAAATTATTTGAATAAAGTATTGAGCTTAAGTGTACATGTCTTCTATGTAGTATCTGGCTTATCTTCGGTATTACTGCTCGGCACGTTTTTTTGTTTTCCGCCGTGGTAACAAAAAGCTGGACATTTTTAGACGTAGTAGTGAAGCATTGTATTTAAACACACTTTTAGTTAGACAAATATGGAGCTTCCTTGCCCTGAAGTCCAATTGGCTTTCTCCGTTGTCAAAAGCATGTATTATCCAGCCAACGTTTTCTATTGACATCATGATCGAAATTGTATTACACATATGTAGTAAGTATTATACACGGAAGAATAGTGCTCATCAAATTTTGTATGAAAATATCATTGATCTTGATTTTAAATCCTTAGCTAATTCAAAGTTTGTTAGACAACAAAGTAATCATGGTCTGCACATGCCTGGTTTACTTCCCACATTGTCCATGAGTCAGTTGCTCTGTCCGATTCCTGTAATAAGGTGTAATCATCCTATGTATGTAATCCGAAAACTCAATAGACTACTCTGCTTAAATTCTAAATTACTGAATAAATTAGTTATCAACAAACAGTGTTAGCAAGAGTGTCTATTTTGTTATTTGTTCATATGTGCTATGATTTCATTTAATTTGCATTACGTATTGAGCTAAAGTGTACGGATTCCGGATCAGTATCTGTTTTAAACGCTGTATCACTGACGATCAGGATTTTTATTTCCCTCTTAGTACAGCAATGTTGGCTATTTTGAACATATTAAAACATTGCATTGAACCACTTGTATTCTTATTGACAAATTTAAAGCTCCATTACCCTAATGTCTAATGGGTTTTTCTTCGTCAAAAGCATGTGCTATCTAGCGAACCTTGTCTATTTACATCATAATCAAAATTATAATAAAACTTTATTGTCAGTTACATACACGAAAATATATTACTAATCATATTGTGTATGAAAAAAACATGGTTTTTGATTGGAAGATCTTAGCATATCACTGCTCAGATATAGTTTGCTAGAATACAGTGCAATTAAGGTTTTCACAAACCTGGTTTTTCTTCGTATCATGTGCATTGATGAAGTTACTTGGCCCGATGTCTGCAATAAAGTGTTTTTAGGGTGTAATATAGGGTATTATTCTCTGTACTTTATTTCAAAACACAATATACTTCTTTGCTAACACTCTTAGTAGATAAATGATTTGTTTTTGGACAGTGCAAGCGGGCAACTCTATTTGATTATTTGGTTGTACATGTTGAAGTTATATTTTTTTTTTATTTTGTAACACTCGAGCGTACGGGCGTTAAGTTATCTGTTTTATCAGTTTTATTACAAATAGTCACGTTTTATTGTAGTGACTCTGTCTATCAGCCAAATAAGAGGTGCAGAATAAACAGAAAATCACACGGGGCTGTGATGGAGTGGCTCCAGCTGGAATCGGTTGTTTTCGGCAATGTTCGACGATGTTGGGGGTGGGTGAAAGGATTAGTCTGTAATCGGATTAATGCGTCCGTATTCGGGAGACTTTGGCGAGAGTGTGTCTTTCGAGTGACGTTGCCATCTTCGGCTATGGTTAAAATGCGGTGGCCGCAGGGGGG
>JAPYYV010030540.1:0-28165 GCA_030522625.1 Copidosoma aretas | reverse complement strand
TTTTTTTTTTTTTTTTTTACGGGTTTATTTCGTGCCGGCTGGTGTAAACGGAGAAAAACATAGAACGGTGAGGGGCGATGGGGGAAAAAAATCACTCTTTTGTTGGTGATTTTTTTTTTTTTTTTTTTTCGTTTCGTCAGATTCGAAGTACAAAACGTTTAGGTACGTATATACATGCGAGATGAAACAGTTAATCGGCGTTACGAGTTGGTTCGCATAAAATACGAAAAAGCATTTTTGCAGATCTCCGAGGGATTATTCTTTTTGTACGTATTCGACGTTAGGGTTGCAGGCAGACTGGGAGAATTCTGCCGCTGGAATTTCTTGAAAATCACGAATACACGTATACATAGGATTCCGTATTGTTCTCGTGCATTCTATGTTTTGAATTATATAAGAAAGACGTTTCTTTCGAGGTAACATTTCTGCAGTGTTCCAATGACTGGAAAAAAATGTTTTTTTTTTTTATTTTCAGCTGCAGTTTAAAGCTAAGAAGTTTTCATAGGAGAGCAGAAAAAAATTGCTTGGAGATGATGCATTTCTCTGAAATATTTGTATTATCCTACACGGACGGACAAAGAAACCTGAAAACACCAACGAATGCAAGAGTACCAAAAATAAGAACAATGAGCCACCCAGCAACGTAACGGCACTGCATCCTAAATAAAAAGAAAAGGAAGATAGAAACGACGGAAATACTTTTACAGTTGGGGACCGGAAATGCAGGAGAAAAAAAAGGTACACGCAGAATGTAATGCAGAAAGCGCCTTTACGTAAGCTCCAATCACACACGCATACGCGTACACGCACAAACAATCATGTACATTAAACACGCGCGTCACACTCCCGCCGACGTTTTACGACCCCCCTCTGCTTTTTTTTTTTTTTTTTTTTTTAATTTATTTCGGGCTTCCAAACGTGAATGGCCAATGATTCCGAGCGACGAGCGACGGGAATGTTAAAAAGCCGCGGTTGTTCCAATCGGACCGATGGGTATACCCTGGACGATACGAGCGCATCGGCTAATCACCTGCATTAATCGATTCGTCGTCGCGCGGGATGAAAAAAATAAATGCGCGGCACGTCGATCGGTCGTTATTTTTTCCTCCGCGCGATTCGTCGGCTCGCGATCGATTCTAATTGCTTCGCTAATTACGCGGTGCTTGGAGCGATTTATCGTGTAAATGTTGTGCGGACAAAGTTTTTTTTTAAATTTATTTTCCGAAAATTTTACACGCGAACTGTTATTTGTTTTTTAATACAATAGTAAAAAGTAAAAACGAACGCAATGGACAGCTGTATTGGCGTTAAGTTTCTGAAAAACAATATTCTTTTTTAGAAAGCACAAGGACAGGAGTATAATAACGGAATTGCTACAAAATAATAATTTCGAACCGCGTTGTAACTATATGATAGGTGTATACGAGCATCAACACATCAGTAAGAAATCGGCAGCGACTTAAACAAACCCCACAACCCTTACACAAGACGCGTCGAAAGTCACACGGCGGAATTCATTGCATATGTTTCGTGCAAAAAGAGGAAAGCACAAAAAAAAAAGCATCAGCCCCGAATAGTTTACACGCCGCGTTCGTTATCCACAGATCAGTTTCCCGATGCTCGGAGAAAAAAAGAAACGCGCGCGACCTCGGAGCTAAATAGCTGTTGCAGCCGCGGACTTCAAACCGAAATTCTCACGTTTGCACGGAGAGAAAATTTTGTCTTAGAGAACACAAGGGTTTATGCTCATAGAGCTCGATACAGTGCCAAGCTTTATATTAAGAGCCCAAGCCTTTAGGCTCTGTCATTACATTCTCGAGGCTCACGGCCTAACGATGGATAAAGATATACACGGAGAGAGAAAGTCAGAGTGAGCTTCTAGCTTTCGGCATCCATGAGATATCCATAGCGTGAAATTTAAATTATCCAACAATTGAATAAAAAATAACACACATATAATTATGCTTAAAAGAGCCCCAATCGTGTATAAATAACAAAAATAAATTAAGTAAAGTACATTTGACAAACATAAATTGTTAAAAAATAAAAATATTCTTTGTATTTATACAAACAACAAAACTTTTCACCTGACTGGACGCGATGATAGAAGCTGCGTCTGGACACTGGAAATCCGACAATGTGAGCTACATCTCGACGCTGGAAGCTTCTCTCAGTATCCCACCAAAATGTATGTTATACAACCTGTTGTCAAAGGCATTGTTGTGCTTGAGTCAAGATGGCGTCTTGCCGTCTCGACGTCTCCAACTAAACTCGTCACTCTCTTGACGCACTTCCTATCAAGCAGAAAATGCGTGGTTTTTCCCAGTGCGCTCATGGGCCGCGCCATTATGCCGAGCATTGCGCATAACACGATTTTGGAATTGGCTCTCTAATATTTGCGCAGCTTGAAGAAAAATCACGCATTTTCTGTGCGTGACAGGTCAGTGTTGTCATAACAATGCCTTTGACGACATCTTATACAACATACATTTGGACGGAATGTTAAAAGCAACTTCTAGCGTCAAGATGGAGTTCACATTGTTGTATTTCCAGCGTCCAGACGCAGCTTCTAGCATCGCATTCAGTGAGTTAATGGATTATGTCGTTCGTATACGAAGTAAATTTCAATTTTGAAGCAAGTTGAAACAATTTACGAGTAATATCCCAAGTAAAAGTATTGTATACAGTTTGTATATAGATACCAGTTTATACAAGTTACATACAATTTATACGCAGTCATTTTTTGGTATAAACTTGATTAAGTCTACGTATAAGCTTTTATGTACAAACTTTTAACTAAAATTTGTTTCACTCGAATATTTTTATCATTCATACGCAAACGAGGTAATTTCAGAGGTACGTGGATATTATTTTTTTTTAATATTGTCAAAGTATTCAAAATTCGGGCTGTAGTGGCGCCATACAAGCAGGAAGATAGAAGCTGCTTTTAGCCCCTCGATAATACGAGCCAGTAACGAGCCCCGAGATTGTCACAAAAGAGTCCAAAAGCTTCAGCTCCCAGAGCTCGGCACTGCATCGATTGATTCCAATCATTGGGCTGTAGGAGCCTTATTGCACATCGAACCGTAAGAGTCCAATGACTGTATGTGAGCCTTTGCAGCCCAAAATATCTCTCCGTGTATATGTACGCGTAGCGAGCTCTAATTGAAACCCGCGAGCTTTGCCTCTCGCTGTACGCACCAGCTCCTCCTGTACATTATACACGTGCACTCATCCGCGGGAAAAGGGAACGAGGGAGGGGGGGGGGGGGCGGACGCAGGGAGGATACGTGCAAGCGGGAAGCTCGACTCTTCCCAGTTCTCCGCAGCAGCTCTCCTCTCTGGTATCAAACGCGAGTCGAGCTTTCCGCGCGAACGAGCGCCGAGTCGCGGAGCTGTGTCAAACGTGTACACCGCGGCTGCCGCCCACCGATGCCGGCGCTCCGGCGCGAATATCGCGTGGAAACGCGCGCGCAGAGACAGAGCCAGCCTTTGTCTGGTCCGCACGGTCTGGGCTACTACTACTACTGCTCCTCCTCTGCTGCGGAAACGCGACCGGCGCTCTCGCCGTCGTTGGGTCGGGGGATGTGTGTGTTCATATTTTTTTTTTTTTTTCTCGGGCGTGGTGTAGGGGCTGAGTGATAGGGGTAAATGACCCAATTACTGCGCACGACCCAATAACTGCGCACTTTGATATAATTACAGGATTTATCTATTTTAAAATACTCAAATACGTCTGAAAAGTACTCGAAATGAAATATCATAATCATAAGTTATTATTTTCACAAATTTGTAATCAAATCTGACTTTAACAAAAATTTGCAGTGGTATAAAGTTGACGGTTCCATCAAAACAACTTTTTACTTCATTCCCACAGACACTTTCTCGAGTAGACGCGTTCTAAACCTGAACAGCAGTCTGTTTACGTTTTCGCACAGACGATTGTTTTCTGTGTTTTTTTTTTTCGAGTTAAACAAACGTGTGATTAGACGTGTGTTTAGACCCGCGTAGTAATTGGTGCGCAGTTATTAGGTAGGGTGCGTAGTAATACATGCACCGAGATATTTTTTTAAATATTCGATTATTACGTATAATTGAGTGTTTTCGACACCAGAAAAATTATTTGATGTTAAATTGATAGCAGATATTTATTTTAAAGTTTTATTTTGATGTAATTTCCATGAAATAAACACGCAGTAATATTAATACAGCCGACAAAAAAACAAGTGCACAGTAATTGGGTCATTTATCTCTAACTGATGGAACAATTTTTTTTTTTTTTTCAACGAGTAGTTAACTGAGTAAGAAAACGACTCTTGTCGGGATTTAAGTTTTTTGAGATCAGTCTGGTTGTTCGATAAAATGTTTGGAACAGATGGAGACGTTATTTCCCTTGACTGACGGCATTTTATAGTCTGTCCATCAAAAATGTCTGTCTTCTGTACAAGTTGACAGTTCGCAGTTTGACACAAGCGAAAGCTCTATGTTCTATATGATTGATGACGGTCGATCAATCGTCTCGGTAAAAGAAACGGCCAACTTAAAATCTCAGTAAAAAGGAGTCGAGGGGAAGAAATTTTCGTTGTAATTTTGTAGCGGTCGTACTGCTGCTATTTTATATGTAAGCACAATGGAGACAAACTCTTCTTATCTTCGGGATTACACCAATTAACTGCCACTACAGAATTTGAGAAAAAAAATGTTGTTCGAGTTAAAGCGCTTCTCTGTTGCAATTTCGAGTTGGTACATCTTAACTTTTACCGAGTCACAGCTCTCTAATATTAAACAAAAATAATGTACGCGCAGTTGTCTATTTTTATTTTTCCTTCCAAAGAGCAGGGAAAAACTATGTCAAAAGACAAAAGTAACGTTAGAGCTCTCGCAAAAGTGTCGCGCAACTTTCGGCTGCTCCGACCCTCTGGGGCTCATCAGAGGTTCACGAAACGAGCGAAAGATAACGCAAAGTTCGTCGTCGGCTCCCTCGACGCGAACTTTGTATCGTAGCTGTGCACACTGCCAACGCGCCTTTCGAAGCTCTCACGGTAATAATCGTACATTTCACTCGCCGCGTATACATTCACGCGCGCGCGCACATCTTCTCGGAACGCGAAAAGTTCGCGTGAATACACATCGGGTATATCGACGGTTGGGTCGGAGAAACAGCTACGTACAGATTTGAATCGAAGAAAAGGCTAATCCAGACTTTGATTAAAAGCAGCAGATGTAGCAGTGAATTTTTGTCGTTGCAAATTTAACGATGAAAATTTTGAAAGAAAAATCCTTTCAATCAGCTGTTTCTCCGACCGAACCGTAGATATCCATCACGTATACGAATAATATTCAACGTCGAACATCGCGTGCTATCCCCCAGAAGCTCCGATCATACCTCGTCACAGAGTCGAGCTCGAACGTTCGCATGCATCACGTATACAGAGAAAGCGCCAATCAATTCAATATATCCCCGGAAGAGCCTTGCCTCGGGAACATCGCGCGTGCGATATCGCCTCCAAACTCTCCTCGCTCTTTCACGAGACGAGCTACATACACCACTACCTACTCTGTACACTTGATAAAAGCCGGAGAGCAGCGAGTGCTTTATATACATGTATATAGATCTCGCGTTCGTTGATCTCGTTGATCTCTTTATGAATTACCTTACACTCGACCTCCCCGCCTCTTACACTACTACTACTATACAGACGTTTCGATCTGCGTTCCCAGAGCACCCGTCTTTACATGTTATGTTCTGTTGTTTGTTTGTTTTTTTTTTTTTCATCCCGCCCCTACGGTAAATGCAAAGTAAACGGATAAATCAATGGCTCGGCTGAACGGACGAGCCGTTTCATCAAAAAGTTAAACAAAAAAAAAACCAGGTCAAGTACACGGGGCGAACATTATAAACGCAATGAAGCGTGAGCATTATCGCGTATCGAATTTCTGAAAGGTTATTATATATGTACGTACGTATCGTGCGCGGCAATGAGGTTTCGTTGCGACCGTTTAATTGAATCTGACGGTGGTGGTGCAGGGGCGAGTAGGTTTACACGTATAATATACGTGTACGCGTATAGTAGAATCGAGCGGAGTATTGTTGTCGAGGCTCTTGAAAGCCGCGAGCGCCACGGGGCGATCGGCGATGGATTCAATTGTAACATCGATGATGGCGAGCGAGACGGGGTTCGTCGGTGTATTGATTATTGCTTGCCGAAGGTGGTTTTTTTTTTTCGGTGAAACGCGGAGTAACTGCATCTACTCGATCGAATTGGGAGTTTTTTTTTTTTTTTTTCTCTCTGCGGCGAGTAGTTTTGGCTCGAGCTATTGGCGGGGCGGGGTTATTTCCCAGCACTGACGTCTCACGGAGTCTATTGAGCTTGTTCTCGGTGGGGAAAAATTTACGAGCGAGGAGTTGCTCGACCAAAGAGTCTCTATCGAGTTAACGAGTGATTCGATCAAACTCGTCCGACTCTGCTGAAATGACATGTCCTAATGAGCAGAATCATTCGAGTTTTACCAACGCTCAACTGACGGCATAATATTTCGCGCGGGTTTTTACATCGATGAAAATCAAATTCAGTATGATACACTCGCCCGGTACGAGGTCGTAATTATGTAATTGTGGGAGTATCGTGAATACTTTGAACTACAAGTATACTAATGTATAAGGTATTTGAAATACTTTGGTCGCATGGATTTCTATCTTGAATAATTTATTAATACACAATGTACACACATTGTTGCACAGAAAAAAAAAAAAAAGATAAATTGATGGGCTGCTTTTCGTCCCCCTTCGCACGCACGAAACTGTCCTCCAATCGTGAATGCAAGATATCGTCCGACTCAACTCGTTCCCCTTTTCCCAAATCTCCGAGCAGTATATACATCTAAGTACAGTGCCCTCCAAACGCCCTCGCGGGCGTACAAGGCGGCAGCCTTGGTCCATTTTTCAAGTGCACGCGTCGCTCGCATCCCCCCCTCGACCGGAGAATCTCGACGCGTCGTACGAGCGCGGACAAAACCGTGTTGTACTTTATACGAACCGTGGGGAAGAGTAGACGTTGAAAAAGCTCCGCCGTGAAAAAGTATTCGAGCCTGCACCTCCTCTATGGTCCCACACGTGCGCCTCGGAAATGCCCTGCTGGCGGAGACGAAGAGGAGTATCAGAAGGAGAGGAAGCAGGCATATACATACAGAGAGAGAGAGAGATCCCAGACGAAAAAGCGAACGCGACGACGAGAAATAGGAGAGGCCGAATCCCCCCTCTCCCGGCTCTTCCGGCAATTATCGCGGCTCGCCCCGAGCGGCCTTTGATCTTCCCTTCGGAGTGTGCCCGTACAATTACATCACGCATCGCTGTGCCGTTCGACGGGGAATTTCGGATCACGCGCTGGGCGATTTTTGTATAATCGTTCATCCGACAGTCAACATTCGCACGCGCTTCCCCGCCACCGCGAACACCCACGGAGCGAAAAATCCTCTCGCCGGCGCGCAGCCGCGGATCTCCCGAAACTTCATCCCCCGTCCGTCCAGCCACCCGGTCTGGGAATCTCGACGGCTCGCGCGTATTTTTCCCCCGCCCCCGCGCGCTCGTTTCCTCTCTCTCTCTCTCTCTCTCTCTCCCTCCACCGATTTCTCCCCGGCTGCAGGTCGCGCGCGGCGAGGGCCTCCCTCCGCTCCTTCCTGTATAAATAAATCGCCTCTAAATTTAGCCGCGCCTCCTACGTACGCGCGCGCCTACCCGTGTAGGAAGCGAGCGCGCTCCGATGCGCCCTCCCCCGCGTGCATACGCACGCACGCATACGCGCGGTGCAATTTTAGAGGCTGCTGCAGCCGTCTGGCCCGCCGGACTCGGGGGAAAAAGGAAGAAGAGGAGGGGGGGAGTCAAAGCCCGGGCGTTAATCGCCAGAGAGGCCAGACGTATCGCGCTGCAGGGCCATTGATCTTTGGGCGCGCGTGTTGTTATAACACGGTCTAGAGGTTGTACCCGCGGGCCGTTTCTCTCCGGGCGCGTGCTCCTTCCATTCATCGGGAGGGTCGGCGAGCGCGAGTCGAACCAAGGCTTCTCGCGAGGGGGCCTTTTCGATCCGGGGGTTACTCGAACGCGAGACCCGCAAGGTCATTATCGTCTCGCTGCTGCTGCTGTCGGAGAATATCGTTGAGCAGTTTTGAGATGGATGCATGTTCGCAGCCAACTTTGAGATCGTTCGGGAGTGAAGAGTCGGTCGGAATTTTCGTTCATCGATGTTTCATACAGTCCTATATACTACGACGAAAGCAGGGGTGATCATTCAAGTTGCGCAATGGCATTCATACAAACGAAGCAGACTCCTCGGAGCTTTAAACTCTCTTGCGCGATGAAAATCAGAGCGCAGGCCAGGCAGAACCATCGGGGAACGATTGTTTTTCCATCCCGCGTCCATGGTTCAAGAGCTTTTAAAACAAACCGTATACGAGAACAACGGTCTTCGTTCTCTCTCTCGAGTAACGAGGGCCTTTTACCCTTCATCTCTCTACTCCCTCGCCACTATCCGCTCCTACGCTCTCGAAAGATCAAAACAACAAGCGAACCCGTTTTCCACGCTCGCCGCTCGATACATACCCCGCGTGTACGCTTGATCCATGGCGCGAGGCGAGCTCCACTCGCGCTGATACAGCCTTCGCGGCGTCGACGAGCAGGGAAAGGTCGAATGGACGCGCGCGCGGTGTGACTCATCCCTCGGGACGCGGTCACCCCCCCCCCCTTCAACGTCGCGTTCAGCGGGCGATGCGTGTCGGCGAGTAATCATGACGCGGGTAAGCACGTTGCATGCCCGCGAAGGTGGAATCGCGCGCGCGTTCTCTCGTTTCGACGGAAGGGTGAAAAATGGGGGGAGAGAGCGAGCTTTGGACCCAAGTCGGAGGGTGGGAAAAAAATTGCCTCAAGAGCTCGATTCGCGGGCGTCCAGAAGAGGTGGGTGTATTATACCATAGGGACGGTGCGAAACGGTGCTGGCTGGGATCGTTGTATAAAGTTCGACTCGGGTCGCGCGTGAGTTTAATATTGTGCATTGCCGAGCTGGCGTGTGAAATTTGTAAATGAGTCGATCGAATACAAACACTCGATTAAATATTTGTTTGCATGAAAATGAGAATTATTCAAATAATTTGTTCAACGCAACAAAGTGATGATTGATTGATTCGATCGAAGAGAGCTGCTGCACACGAGCATTTTGTATCATTGGATATTCATCGACTCGCCATTGCCATTAGATTCATTATGTGTGTGTATTATTTACAGTGACACTGGCAATGTATTTCACTCGACTCGTGGCAAACTTTGGAGAATACGCGATCCGAGATATTTCGCAGTCTTCCAACTTCCAACGCCTTCTCGGAGGGGGGGGGGGGGGGGGGGGGGGGGGGGGGCGGGGGGGGGGGGGGGGGGGGGGGGGGTGGGGGAATTTCTTCTGGAGCGAGCTAGGGTATACGTTGAATGAACCACTTTTTGCCAACTTTTTGACGCTGCGGTGAGAATTAGGTGCGTTTTGAAATCATTTGAATAAACGATGGGAGCTACAAAAGGAACACCCTACGCGGGAGTGCAAGAGAGAGCGGACAAAAGACGAGAGTCATTCGCTTCGGGCGGATCTTGAATCTTTATATCACAAGATTGAGCTCAAACAGCAGAGTGCAATGACCAATTTTTATCCATAGTCAGTCTACCGTTCAAGATGTCTCAAATTTAAAATCAGCGAAGAACAAATAAATGAATTTGATTTTTAATTGGTGATATTTAATTGGTAAGCATCGGATCAAAATGTTATGATTATAATACCCGCGTCTCGTTTGTCCTGACGAGCTTGATCTCGCAGCATTGTTTCCCGAAAATAATTTTAGAACGACCGGTACAACACCCATACATCTAGATCCGTTATACACTGCAAGAGCACGTGTATTAATAAACTCTCGCAGGCAGAGTGTGCAGCTGCAGCTGTTCTTTGGACGTTTTCAGCAAAGTTGACGTTGCAAAGTGTTTGACGCTAGCATTTTTAACCGCTCTCGTTGTTTTATTTTTGTATCGAAAAATACTGAGTCTCGGGCGAAAGATTTTCCACGCGAAGGTGAAGAAAAAAATCCAATCAGAATAAGCACGATAAAACATTTGTCCTCCGAATAATGTCGCGGGGCTCAATAACGAACTTCCCACAGCGGCGTGCGTCGACATTTTGACATGGATTGCAAATTATCATTATTATTATACATCGCGAAACAAAAACCACACAGCCCGTACAACAATGTCATCGGAGCAGTCGAAGCAGCGACGAGAGAAAAGAAAAGGGGAAAAAGAAGGGACACGCGCACACAATGGCCCGCGCGGGCGAAAGAAGAACCGACTGATTCAATTTGCAGGGAGAGCCGCTCTGCCGGGGAATATAATCAATTGGCTCAACTCCGCTCGGGCACGCGCGACGACTCTTTATACACCTGCGCCGGACTACTGTGTATACATATAGCCGGGGAGGGGGGGGGGGGGGAGAGGACAAAGGGGGGAGGGAGGCGATCCAATAAAAAGAAAATTACCCGCGCGAAAGCGAAAATCCCGGACACAAAAGCTCATTGTCCGCCCGGAAAAATCGGAACTTTCGCCCGCCCGTCCGTCCTGCGTACGTACATATCACGTGTACATGGCTACGAGCATTTCGCGTATACGCCGTTGGATACATAAGTATAGGTGTAGGTGTGCGCGTACAGGGCGCTTCTTTGTTTTGGAGGCGAGAGAACGTATACGTATTACATAAAAGCGTATACGAGCACGCGTGGGACTCCGCGGGTGTACAAGGAAGAGGACGTTCCCGTGTACTACACCAACGGGTCTATCCAGCCTAGGTCGCAAGCTCCGCTCTCGGCTTAAAAGTTGCAAGTACGAACGTGAGGAGTGTTTGTGCGGTGCGCAGGAATCGGACTCTGGTAACCGTGCGTACCGCTGTTGCTAGTCATGGACCGAAATTACTCATCAGCTGCTGCTGCCGAGGCGCATACCTGTATACATACACCGAAACGGGGAAGCGAAGAGTCTTTGTTGCCAGCGCGAAAGTTTCATTAATCGGTCCTGTCGTCGCGTAAATACAATTTACGGTTTTCGAGCCCGAGCGACGGGACAATGTAACGAATGCGCCCGAGCTTTCAGTCAGCCGTACAGACCGGTTCCCTTTGTCGCTTTTCTCGCTTCCCGAAACTGCTCTCGTTATTTGCGTATCGCGATAAACGTCTCGTTGCGTGTGCATATATATATACCCTTGGGGATTTGTGTTTTTCGGTGGGTGTTTCGAGTCACTTTGTTTCTTTATTGTTTGTCCGTTCGTTGGTTTTTGTTGCGGACCTTTGCTCGACAGTCGTGCGATCATATTTATGCAAATAGAATAGCATGAGATTGGAATTTTGTGGGTGTATGTATACGTGTTCCTTTTTTTTTCTTAATATTGTTGAAAGAGTGCCGGTTGATTGAAAATGATTGTAGCTTTTTATCACACTCGGAACAATTTTCTCCTGTAGTGCTCATGAAGTGTACTTGAACTCTGTTACGCATGAAAAAAGAAAACATTTTCTTTCCAAACAATTTTATCATCAATATTGTACTGAAAATGATTTTTAATGCGTTATGCTATTATACGCGCATCTGGATGTGTTATATTACTACATGTTTACAAAACATATCACGTAAATGTTAAGAAAGCATTTGTCAATCAACCCAATAATATTGTTATGAATTTACAAACTTTAAAACTAGCTTCACCGAATCGTGCTCGGAATCGTACACTTTTCAACTGAAATGATAATTAGTTGCAGAAGAACCTGTCTACAGGTTGTTAAACATCCTGCCACATAATTAAATGTGTTTAATATGCGACAGAGATGTTTTACATTCTACAAAAAAAAACACTGTCCAGTTTAGTAGAGCTATATCGATTTGTTTGTTAATCAAACTCTGAGCATACAGTATTCCCACTGTATTTTGCAAAATCCAGGCTACACGCTTGAAACGTGTCATTTCAACACGCTTGGACTCACCGCGGCGAACGGAAGATAGAAGAGGGTAAAAATAATACAAAACGCAGCCAAGGAACGCGGAATAACCACCGCGATACTACGAACGACCGCCGACGACACGCAACTCCGAAACCCCGCGGCGCCCACGCTATTGGGAATTTCGAGCGTCCGGAAGTGTGATTCACGCGGTGTGTACACCTACTGTGCGCGCGTACATCAGAGTACAAAACCCACCGGCGTGTATCACACCGGCGATTATTATTTTCATTTTCCCGCTGCGGCGCCGAACCGACTCCTCGAGAGAGAGAGACCGCAAACTCCCTCCTCCCGCGGCCCGCGACTCTCGTGCGCCGTTTAAGCACTGAATCATCGGCCGCTCTGTTCGAGACGCGAGCGGGGAGAAGGAACGAAAAAAAACATGGTCACGCGCTGGTCGTTGGTCGATCCCGCGCGACTCGAGAAATAACGAGACGATCGGGGACCAGGTAACAAGAAAAACAGGACAGCACAACCGGTTGAAACTCCAGTTTTCACGCCGTCGGCGCTAATGACGGCGGGGGGGGGGGTACGATAATCGTCATCACGAGTTCGCGCAATCACGCCTTCCCCCGACCGCCGATTGGGCGTGATTGCCGGCGCGCGCAATTATACGCGGATTAGGTTTTCGAGTCGCGGCGGTCGGTCGCTCGCTGCAGCTGCTTTCAGAGAGAGCGACGGTTTCGTCATCTCGCCCGTGACGATGATTACGATTCGAATTAGGCGCGAGGGAAAACCCGTGACTTCTCGGACGTGTATACATCAGCATGAAAAATATGAACGGTAATGCGGCTCGCCGCGAGAGCGGACGCTGTATCGGAGGAGAAATTCCACGCCCACGGGGGAGTGTATGGTTTCGAATCACGCGCGGATGGCCGCGACGAGGCGAAATAACAAATGGAAGCAGCCACCACCGCGTTCGTCCGTGGCAACGGCTGCGGGTGCGTTTATCGGTCTTTGTTTCGGACCAACGAGAATTATTACCATTGTGTGCGAGGAATCGAGGGAGGAGAGCTGGGGGCCCCGAAGCCGTGATTGATGAATCAGTCGGGTGATGATGCTGACGATCGGGCGAGGCTTCGTGTTTCGCAAGCGCGGTTGACGGCACACTCGGACTCTGGCCATACTTGCCCTCGAAATTCGTCTGCGATTCGGAAATCGTCCAGTGGCAAGGGAGAGAAAAAAGATTTCCACGATCGCTTTGACTTTTTGACAAGATTTTTTATTCAACTTGCTCCGTCTGTCGTCGCGTAGGTATGGAACCTTGCTGTGAATTTTTAAACTACTGCTGGAGAAGATGTAACAAAAATCTTTTTCGCGTGGAAATGTCTATTATTTATTACAATGTAATATCATGTATTTTTTTAATTTAATTGAATTATGTTTTTTTAAGAATTGTAAAATCCGAAATCATAAGATTCGAATACAGCAGGTACGAGGTTCGGTAACTCTAATTTATCCGTCCGTCGATGGCTCGTCTTACCACACTCGACCGTTTCTACTGAAAATAGGTAAAAACGATACGAACAGATAATTACGCTTTTATTTATTAATTGAAAAGTATACAATAATTTTTCGCGAGTGTTACCGAATAGTTAGTTGACTCCTGCACTCATTCAATCACGGGAACAATTAAATTGTATTTTTTATACGGTTAATTGATGGCAGCGTATCTTTTTGGTTCCTGCTATTACCACTTCGCTTGCGACATTCTCCAATCTCCCGATATTTGCAGATGGGTATAATCTCAAAAAAGAAAAACAGTCCACCCACGCGTACGGTGATGTAGAAAGTACAAATAATCGGCTCCCCGCTGCATGTAGGCCATCCATGCGTGCACGTTTAATACCGTGCGTGCAAACGACTCCCGATGGCGAACGCAATACGTCGACGCGCGTGCATAGAGGCACATGCAAAACGAAAGAAAAAAATAAAAAAATAACGACCACGCACCGAGCGACGCGACGATTCCGCGGGCTCCGGGCGAAAGCCACCCGAAAGCTCGATCCCGATACGAGGGCAGACGCACACGTATACGCACGCACCGCGTCTACCGCAGCCTACCATCCGCTGTGCTGCAACACTCCGTGCCATTCATCGCCGCGCTTGTTTGGTTCCCCCGCGAGATGTATACACTCTGCGTGTTTGCCTGCATATGGGGATTTCCTGCTCCTTCGTCAAATGTGTACCATGTGTACCTACCCACCTCGTTCGTTCATTCGTTCACCCGATGGATGTATATACACCGTCTCCTCGTTCCCTTCCCGGCTATTACAACTAAACAGCTATTGCCACTGCTGCCGGTCATTTCCATACCTCGGCCGTACAGCGTAGCATATTATATTACAGCAGTCGCTTATACAGTCCCCCGCGATAGTCGCGACGTTCCCAAAGATCCGGATCACAGCAGCAGGCCGGTACACAAGAGCCCACGCGCCGACGACGTCTCGGCCATCCCCTCCTTCGTCTGCGCTCCGCTCTCTCTTCTTATTCTCGCGCGTGTCCGCGACTTTGATGGTGTACACGGGATGCTGGGCCAAACGGACGCAACTAGCACGCGCACGCTGTGATACAACGTGGGTGCAGAGTGTGTGTGCAACGCATGTGTCATCCACGTACGGTGGGAGAGACGTGAGTCACGGCGCTGTTCCGTTCCTGCACCACCGTCGTGTCGTCGGAGAAGTCGTGCGTGGATGTGTATATGGGTACGAAATTAAATTTATAACAGAGAGAGAGAGAGAGGGGGGAGAACTGGCTATTAGGGACACGCATATGATGCAGGGGGGGGGGGGGGACTGAGACGACTTGGCGAAACCTCGCCGGCTGGTTATGTGTGCAATACCCATGTACACGTGCATATCCACTGTGTACAACATACAGATACACACAGTTTATGTAATTTCAGGGTACACGATGATAATGATGATGAGGGGCAGGGTATGATGTATTGCACGGGTGTGTGCTGCTGCCGCGAGCGGCAGCTGTTCAGGGGTGTATTGTATAAGTACGAGCGGGTGTATTGTAACGAGCGTTGTTTGTTGAAGCGAGAGGGTTGGATGGGTACTGTTTTACAGTTGTATTATATCGTCGTCATCATTATCATCGCCATGTGTGCACAAGTATTGTACGTATGTATACATTCGCGCAAGAAATATTAATACTTACGCATCGGTTTCATGCGCGCACGAACGTACGGTAAACATGCTACTTTGCAGCCTGCAGCCCGCGTGTGTATAATATAGGTAGAGCAGAGGAGTTGTTGTTGTTTCCGCTGCTGGTGAGATGGTCGTTGAGAAGTTGACGTGATTATTCGATGCGCATCCCGCACGGCTGAGTATTGTTTGCTTGTTTATTGCTGGTGTTTATGACCCTTTTGTTCACACCGCTTGTTTTGCAATGCACCGCCGAGGACGCGGTTGAAGCAAGTATTACACGACTGAACGGACTTTTTATTTTTAACCGCCGTCGCTTTTTTTCCTTTTTTTCTTCTTTTGGGTATTCGAGTCACTCGTGTGCAAGGTTTAGTCATGGATATGTCCATCGGGGACAGGTGATTCAGCTTCAGCGTCAAGTACCCACTGGGGAGATCTCCTAGGATCGTTCGTCTCAAACGAGCGTGCGAAAAGCTACTACGACCTTGCGTAATCATGCCTTGAAAAGGAACATGCATCCTAACGGAGCCATTTAATTAACGTGATTGGCTTGAGATGATATCGCACGACTGCGAATTGAACTAACTCCCGGATTAATTAAAATCAAAGTTACTGCCCGAAGTTCTTACGATCCAGACATGCAATATATTTATCAAGACTTTGATATTCCAACAATATGGCGTGCAAAATCCTTCGAAATACCTTGAAATACCGTTGAAAGAAAAAAAGAAAGAGACCAGAGACCACAATAATTACAGATAAAACGCCTATTTTCGCTACAAGCCGTAAACGACTCCTTACATATCTATACGTACGTACAGAGACACACCGAGAGGCGAACGAAAACAGGACCAAAAAAACACCAAGAGCAGCGATCGAGCTCGCGAGAGCGTCGTTGGGGCCCCCCCCCCTATAACGTTTTCCCAACTCGGGGTCTCCCGAGCGCGATCGGGCTAAAAATTGCTCTCGCTTCGCAGAAGTCAGCCAGGCTGTATACAGCTGTACGGTGCACGAACCTTGCGGCGGACTCGGAAAAGAAGGGAAGACCGGAGAAGCGGCGAGAGAAAAAAGCGGCGTCCTTCGGACTCGTTGCACATATACGTTCCCTCGAGAGAAGCGCGCCCGAAGATATACATCTATGCACACACACACACAGAGAGAAGGCTCTCCCGAGATGACCCGCATCAGCAGCGGCAGCAACGACTCCCGCGAAAGTTGCAGCAGCCCCGACTCGTTGACGACCGGTTCTGCCGCCGCTGGGTTCGTTACGCGCCCGCAGAAGACGCGATTTCGCTGACGAGAGGCGCGCGCGAGCGGGAGCTGGGAAAACGCGAGCCCGCCGCAATATCAGCGGCACCGGCGACCAAACTGACCGCATCAGCGGGCCCGTTGGTTGTTTGCTCTCCTGCTGCACATCGGCGGATCGTGCAATTATATACGCGCAGCCGGGCCTGGCTGCTCCTCCTCCTCCTCCTCCTCCTCGCCCGTGGCCTTTTTTTTCGTTGGTCGCCGCGGCTGTGGCTCGCGATTGCAGAGCGTGTATATTTTCGAGTTGAATTTTGGGTTAGTTTCCTGGCCGCGCGATTAACGAGGCGGGGGGGGGGAGAAAACAACACACCGTAGACGAAGAGCATCCGGTCGGGAGTATTCTCCGGCGAAAAACTTTGACATCCGAAAAAAAAAAAAAAAAAAAGTGTTCCGAAAATCCGGAACGAAAAAAAAAAAAAAAAAAAAAAAAAAAAAAAAAAAAAGATTTGCAAGTATCGAAAAGTACGTCGATGAGAGACTGTAAAAATAACGGAAAAGCGACTCTCGCACCCCCGCGCGAATAATTTGATCGCCTGGTATTGGGTATGGGTTGATTCAAAGTATTGGACGTCGAGCGAGCGACGAGTGAAAGTCGAACTCGTATTCCATACACACAGGCAGAGCCAGCTAATCAGCGTAGGACATCCCCGAGGTACTCGTCACGCGACATTTCGAAAAAAGCCCGCGCAAGTATGAAGAAAAACGAGCGCCGGGAGAAGATACGCGCCGCGTACTCCCAATAATAGGAACGCACTAATTTTCCGCCCGCGCGTGTATACGTGCACGCGTACCAGCGTTTTTTTCCCTTTTTTTCACGTACACGCGTTATCCGGTTGCACCCGTTACTTCCTTTTTCTGTTTCCCCCCGGCTTCGTCGTCGCGAAAGCCCCTCTCTGCAAATTGGCCTCCGCATACAAACCGGCGCAATGCTGGCGGATAGTTACTGCAGAGAGAGAGAGAGAGAGAGAGCTTTCATCCCGACGACGACGCGCGCGGGGGCGAGGCCGGAGGTGTTATTATTATGTAGGGCGCCGGATCCCCCGTTACCGCGTATACGGCGCGTTTGGCGCCAACTTTCTTCCCTGCGGGGTGAAGTTGTTGGGGGTGGACTGCGAGAATCGTTTTTAGCGTCAGCGACTCCTCGGCCAGCGGCGGTGGATTACGCTGTGCTCCGTGAGGAAAACTACCACGCGTACGCACGCGCGGTGCGCTTTCATGCTTTTGATGATTCTTCCTTTGGTTGGTCATGCTTTTTGTATTATTTTAGTCGTTTGGCGAGCGCTGCTGGCATTGTTCGAGATTTTCTGGAAAGTTCGTTTGCCAACTGGTACGTTTCATCGCTAAATATGCATTATGTCTTACGCGTTGCATTTGTATCTATAATTCTGATTCTTCACTCGATAGCATGTCCCGAAATGTTGGATCAAAAAGTCATACGAATAGCGGCGAACGATTTTTTCGCTGAGTTTAAAACGATTTTTGTTCCTCGGAGCGTTGGCATGGCATTGGAGAGAGAGAGGAAAAAACAATGAATCCATGTATCGCGCACACAGGGAGTGTATCTGTTTGAGATTCACGACTTCAGTCGAAACGCGCGATGTTCATGCAAAACGTCAAGCATTACACAAAGTTCAGATGCTCGTTTCTTCGAGGATCGAACCGATGTTGTGAATAATGTAGAGTCACCCTTACAATAGAACCAATAACATCGATTTTACATCAAACAGAGAAGATCGATGCGTCGTTGCACTTTTATTTCTCTCCGTCGAAAGATCGATGCATTCGCGCGAACGTACAACAGAACGTTGCGTACACCGCGAAAGGGCTCCAAACACGCTCGTTCCTCGACCTCGCCCATCAGCTCCCACCCCCTTCGGTGTAAGCATACACACACGGCCCGGCTCGGACGCGGCTCCGATTACAGCAGCAGCAGCAGCAGCAGAGGAGAGGGAGGGCAGGCTGCTTTTGTCCGGACGAGGGAGACGCGCAGCAGACGGAGCGGACCGGGAGAGAGAGAGAGAGGGGCACCGGACTGCCGGAGTACAATAGTCCACGGGCCCGATCGCCCGCGCCCGCGTGACGGATGAGCTTGGAAACGCCGCCGCCTCGACTGCACGCGGGATTTATGATTCCGCGGGTGCGCTCTCCCTCTCCCAGCTGCGCACAACCTAATACATCGATACGTTGTTTCGTCCGCGTGTACGCGGGAAGGGATTTTAATTTCTTCCAACGTTTCGTCGATGAGTACAATTATTGCAAAGTGGTGCCCCTGGGGGGTGGGGGGGCGGGAGCAAAAAAAAAAAAGAACAAAGAGGTAGTAGTGACGGTGAAAACCAGAGTGGGTACAACGATGTAAGGGGGGGAGTGTAAATACATTCACGGAAACTCGACGCGCTCTCGAGCACACCTTTTACCTATATACATACACACCCCCGTATACCAGCTCCTACCCGAGTATCGATTGACGCGCTCGCGCCTCCGTTGCACGCGGAGCCGGGGGTGGAGGAGAATAAGGTCGTCGGTCCTCGAAAGCTGCGTCGCGGTGCGATCTGCTTCCGTGGATCGACGAGCAAACGCGTATACGGACAACGCGCACCGTGCGAGTGCGGTGTGCAGCTTGTATATGATATCCAGGGGCCCGATCATCCTTCAAATGTGTCGAGCACCGACGATACAGCCTTTTGATTGGTGTGGAGGAGGCTTCTCGTCGCCAAAGTCGCTTTTATTGAAGTAACGCAAGTCCGTGCAGTGTGTATTGAATACCAAATTTTGTGTCGGACCATTGACATATATAGGGACAGACGTGTTACGAACAAATGTGATACAGTAAACAAGAGAACCCAGCTCTTGGACCGATCAAAAGGTTCCGTCAAGTTTTTCGTCGACATTCGTACGTAACTTGCAGGATCATACGCTTAGAGGATGGGGCCCCTGGGTCGTTCGCGTCCACCACGGTAACTCTTTTTACAAGCTGCTGTACATAGGGGGTAGCGCACAGAGAGAAATATAACTTTTTGGGCAGGTTTTATTTCGGATGAGAACAAAAAATGCGCTTCTTGGAGGACACGCACGTAATATGCGCGCCGATCGAAAGAAGAAGAGGGGTCGAAAAAGTCGTCGCGGAAAAACGACAAAGACCGCGACGTTCTCGGAAAGTATTTCGCACGCGATCGTCCTTTTGCTCTTGCAATGTATACTACTACTACTACTACTACCTCCTCCTAGTCCGTCTGTCACGGCCGATGAGTCCGAGTGTTTTCGGGGAAGGACTGTTTCCCGGGACGACACACACAATTCATATCCCATGCGTGTTCTCGAGCAAGTGGTCAGGGGGGGGGGGGGGGGGGGCGGGGGGGGGGGGGGGGGGGGGGGGGGGGGGGGGGGGGGATTCTGGGCTCCAAGGCAATTGACGACGACGACGACGACGACGACCATCACGCACGGCTTTCATCATCAGAAGACGCAGAGAGGAAGGAAATACGCCGAGCGATGAGTGTACGCAGCTGCAGACGAAGGGGGTGGGGCGGACGCAGTATGTATACGAGTGGAGGGAACAAGTGTGGCGCCAGCCATCGGGAAAGGGACGACGGCAAGGGGGAGCTGACGTCACGCGGTTGCTCGTGCGGTCGGAGTGTACAGGCGCCGGGGCGAAAAAGGAGACGCGGAGGAGGAGGAGAAAGGGACGGATATGCACCGCCGATGAGTGCTGCCCCCCCCCCCCTGCCCCGATCGCGGGCGCGACGTTTGATGGAATTCGGTCGGGCGCTCGCGCGGTCGTGAGTAGGCCCTTTGTATACTGTGGAAATAAAACTATTGCGGAACTGCAGCGCAACGCTCGGTGCCACCCGATTTCCTAGAACCGCACTACTGGCTCAGGTGTACCCCGTCGACCTCTCGGACCGCTTATCATCCGGCGATCCGACTGAATGCGCATTCATCGCGAGTGAGAGTCGGGAGGTGATGGGACTGGTTTTCCCACGCGTATACCTATACAAGTAGTACATATGAGTTGAGAACAGTCGGCCTTTATCACCCGCACTCGAGCGGCTCGATTTTTTTTTTCTTCTCCTCCGACGTGCCACTACTGCGGGAGAACTTGCGTTATTGGGGTGCCGTGCTTTTGCTCTCCGCGCGTATACGATGACGCGTGATCGGTACACGCGTACCAGCTGACTGGAGCGAGGAGACTGGCGCGCGTGTGTACTTTCTTTGCTTTTGGTTTTTTCCCCTCCGTCTCCATCTCGCGGGAAAATTTTTTTCCGTTTGCCGATGTATTACCGGATACAATCGATCCATTGATGGATTGTTTTCCTGTGAGTTTATCGCTGGATTGGGTAAATATCGGCAAGGTGGTGGCCGACCTTTGTGCTTGATTTCGTACGATATTACAATGATGATGATGATGATGATGATGATGCTTCTTTTTGTTTCGAAATGACCTTTGCTCGATCAACCGAAGCCATCGGGACAAACACAGAGATTGGGTTTAGGATTACCAAGAAAATATGCAGCATATATATACTGATTATCATCAGCCAGATAATTAATCGGACATATATTGTTTACGAGTTTGGTATCTCTATTGTTTAGAACATGAAAGAGGCTTTAATGTAAAATTAATTGATAATGTGTCATTGGATTTCAATATCAGTAAAACAGTGTATTATATATTCGATTAGAAGATTATTGATACGATTGAAAATCACAAAAACAACCTTGAGTTGAAAACAAAATGTATAATATTCAAAAGATATTAGGTATGGAGATATTGAAAAAAAACAAGATAATAATTGTCTCACCTCTAAATGATCGTGCAATATATCGTTGTTCGAGAAGATACTTCTCGCTTCACGCGCTTGAGAGGGTCATTACAAAATCTTATTTTCTTGAGAAATTCTTGAAAAAATGCTTATGCGTCCATTTTAATAGTATGCTTGCAACATATTTAATTTTTTACGCTCAGAACTAGCACTGCAATTTCTGGAAAATGAGTTTGTAAAATTGGCCTCTATTATACACAGGCTTTTAGACTACTCAGTCGTTGCAAAACACACATTTTTTACCATTACTTAGACAATTTGATCAACATTGTTTTGGGAAACTGAAGCGTTGCAACACCAGAAGGCCAATCAGTGGTACTGTTTTTAAGATTTTATAATTAAAAGTTTGAAAGCGACGCTATTAATGTGGCTTATGGAACAAAAGATTGTATGCTAATATAGTTTTGAAACATTATTTTAAAATTCTTCAAACTGCTTTTTATTAGAAATACACTTTTACGGTCCAATTATCGTATGGACAAAGATAGCGTCTTGAATAAATAACATAAAAATCATAAACGGCATATCTATTGAAAACAAAAAAAATTATTTCAAACAATACTCGCTCGGACAGCCCAAGCTCTCTGTTATTTGAATAACATCGGCTCAGAGTGTTCGGGGACGCCGGATAACGGGGTCAAGGCTCCACAATAGAGCCGCGCAACAGTCTCCAAAACATCATGGACCACATAAACGCACTCGTTCCTGCGACCAGAGCAATAATAATCAACGGGCCGTCAATTTCCTCTCATCGACCGAACCGATTTCATAACGTTGCTGCACTCCCGTCATCGCCGCCCAAAGTTTAAACTCCCCGCCCCCGGCCCCCCGCCCGCCCCGGGGGGGGCGCGCCCCCCCCCCCCCCCCCGACAGCAGTCGAGATTTCGCGCGCGAAAACTCCTTTGTTTCGCCGCATCAGAGAGCTTTGTCTCACATCGCCGCGCGACTATTCTATTCTGCGTGTTTTACTTGCCCGGTCTTTCTTCTCCCGCGGTGACTTCGCCTTGGCGCGTGCATTCGTACATGTACATGATACATGGCGTTGCAGAACAGTAAATCACGCTCGCTTATGATCCAAGGTGGATCGTAACGTGCCCTTGCGATTCAACTTCTTCTCGTGACGAATCCAATCGCCGGGGGTGTTGCGTTTCGCGCTGATATTCTATTTTCGCGAGGGGGGGACAAACGAAAAGAGTTCGTCGATCGAGAGCGTGCGGGGCGGGCGAAAAATTTATCGCTCCGGGCAGCAGCAGCAGCAGCGTCGGACGCGACGTCGTCAACAACGGGTCGTAAATTTTGCCGAGTTCGCGCTCGTGAATCTTTCCAGGGTGGCGTGCGCTAGCTCGTGCAGTGGAGATCGTCCGAAACACAACGCGGGTATACAGTATAACGCGCTCGCGGGGATTAGTATGCGAGAAAATGAACGTCGAACCGACGTTCGGGATGCGTCGCTGGTATTCGAGGAGGAATAGGGATATCATGTTTCAAAATCGTGGTAGGTACATTCGTGAAAAAAAAAATATCCATCGCGCTCTTAACGCGAGGGTAAATCGACGGCGCAGATTCGAGAAAGGTGTTATAAAGCTGTGCCCGATGACGAATATCGCTGGTGAAAAATTTGCGCTCCTAAAAGATAATAATGATAAAAACAAAACTCTGCGTATACATTCAATCGAGCTTACTAAGTTAATTTTCCATCGCTACAGTGGAAAATTAACATCCACTCTTTCGGTGAGCGCGGTCACATAGGAAATGACGAGTAATTTTTGTTTTCTTCAAATAAAATTCATAAAATTGCCCAGTACGATTCATTCAGTCCACATGTGCCCAAAAGACCACGCATATAAATATATACATTTCTTTGAAATCTCAAATCTTTCCGATTCACCAGAACATGCACGCAGATTTCTAGGCTGCAGATGATTCCGCGCACGCACACGTACTACTATACCATACGTGACACGCGCGAAGCTGAGCCTCCAAAACGGGATCAGCGAGCGAAGCGTCGCGCAGCATCAGCCGGCCGACCCTCTCGTGGGAAGGGAGCCGCACTGCGCGCTCGAGAGATCCAACCTCCTCCTCCTCGATGTACCGAGAAGTGGCAATCATCCTCACGTGTACATATATATATATGTGATATCGATCGCGCCCCGATCCGCGCGATGCACATATACGTATGGACGACGCCCAGCGTCCACATTTACACGGGTGCTCGCGAAACTCGCTCCGACGAATGAAAGTTGGGACCCGGGCCGGGTAAAGTCCGCTGGAGAGGGTTATTGGAAATGTCGCCAACGAAGCGCAGCGGTATTAGATGGATGTGTACGCGGCGCCGCTAAGTGCCGGCGGTTCTACTCCGAGGGGGGAGCTGCGGGGCCGCAGGTTCGGGTCGAAAGTATACCAAGCACCGGCCGCCCGGGGTTCGGGGGGGTCTTGGCCCCCCCCCCCCCCCCCCTTGGTGATGGGACACGAGCACACACGCGCGCACGCTTGGTCATTCGAGGGTACACGAATATGGGAGGTACAAGTAAGCTCGGTCAGCTCGGGGGGTTTATTATAATGTCATTGCCTCGTCGTTGGCTGCAAATGCTTTTTTCTCAGCAGAGCTAACGACAAGTCGTACTCACACCTTTCTCTCGATTCCCTCTGGCATTCAGCGAGAAAGTTGCCGAGCGTAACGCACGATGAAGCCTGCATCGCGCCAAATTGAAAGCCGCTCCGTGCCGTGTAGCGCGACTTGGCTTCTTCTTCTTCTTAATTAATTGTATTTCCAAGTTTTAACTGTACGCTCTCAAAACCGCGCCTCGAACAACTCCCCATGGAAACTCTATCTCTCTCCCTTTTGATAAGTTGCGCGGACTTGCAGAGCTCAATTTGCATACACGCGGTGCGCGTACGTCGGCCCCATTGTTCGTTATGCCCGTGCGTGCGCGAGACTGTAATATACGCGCGGGAAACTTATTCTTTGCGCCGAAGCCTCGCCCTTGCCTCGCGAAATTCGGGGCGAAGCAGGGCAGAGCTGCTGTCGTTGCGCGGAAGTTCTTGACACGCGCGTTGCGGGCCTGAATTTGTGGCAATTGCAGTTCGGGCGGACCGCTGAGAGTTAGTGATGGAGGGTACAGTGTTGCACGAGGCACGGAAATCATTTCCAAAAGCTCGTTCTGAAAAATCGACTGAAAAACCAAAAAAAAGCTCGGTGAATATTTCCCCGCACTTTCGAAATGTACGCCGCGCCCACGCGACGCGGCAAATTTAATCGTACGATTTAATACTTCCACATTTTCACTCGTATCGTTCACCATCGAATCTCGGTACAGCCAGCGGCAGCTCCAAAAACAATCATCCCAAATCCAGCATCAGGCCTCCGCGATCAATGGCTAAATATAGCCAGCTCCTCGGGCAATCGAATACTCGAATCAAGCTCCATTGTACGCTGCGCAGCAGCCCAGTTTTGTAACATCAGACTCGGCGAGGGCAGAGCAAGTAGACACGCGCGTGATACACACAAGTGCGTGTCTCTATCTCTCCACGCTCCCCCGCCCGCAGCTCGGCCATCGACCAAAATTACGATCTCGCGATACCAGCCGATAAGTATATACAGGGGCACAAGCCCCCCAACCCCCCCACGACGACGACGACGACGACAAACAACTTTGCAAAGCCCGCCCAAGTAAGTAAGTAAGTACTCCGGAAAAGTTATAGCTTTGCACGCGCCCTCGACAGTCTTGCCATATTTACTCGGCCACTTGGCGGATATCTCAGGGGGGGGGGGGAGAAAGTTTACCCCCCGCCGCGCTAAGAAATAATCAATATCGCGCGGAAAACGTACAAGAGCGCCGCCCGCGCGCCGTTGTACGTATATACGTATACATATACATCGCAGGAAGGGGTAGTAGTAGTAGTAAAGAGAGCAAGGGAAGAGGAAGTACTTTGGATTAGGAACTTGCTAAGATTGCACGCCCACCAGTACCACCACCACCACCAGCACCGGGGGATAGAAGCTTTCAGAAATATCAAACTCCGTCTCGAGTTTCCGCTTACCCGCGCCGAGAGCCCCTATTGACAGTGTATCAAACTACTGCTACTATACTACTACTACTACTCTACGGGGGGAGGCGTGTGTGTGTATCTTGTACTTACGTGTAAACAAGCCTTCGAGAGTTCCGTAACTTGGGGTTGTACCGGGACTCTGCATATTTCACCGGTACCGTGAAATCGACGCGTGCGTTGTTGATTGCTCATAATTACCAAGCGCTGGTTTAATATCATCGACGCCCGTGTGTCTATGGTGCGGGAACCGTGACGCTGACGAGGAAACGCCGTTTGTCCGTATAGCTGCGTGAGGTTCACGGGACGGATCAATCATCGTATACTTTCGGCCTTTCCTGTTTCATCCGCGTGTAGGTGGTCGCGTTTCTATTCGTACGAAGAGCAGCTCTTTCACAACGCCAGCGGCTCCGCGTATATTTATCGTCGCGTATTATGAATGTACAATGATATACGCTATTACGCGGTTGAGAATCTCGTGGTTCTTTTTTACAAATCCGAATCTCATCGTCGTCCTTACGAAGTGAAATACGACCAACATCATTCATCGCGGGCTTGAGTTCGATACGTCGACGTGAAATATCTTGAGAGGGACTCCCACCTGTATCTATGTGTTGTACGAAAGAGACGACAATTAAAATATTCTCCGCGCAAAGATCCATACATCAAATTCTGGCGTCGATGTCTAATCGATGGTAAAAACCTGTACCATTCTCAGCTCGGAGTCCGAGTCTATTTTCATCATGACAGATCGATCGCCACGCGACCGAAGCCTCTTGATTTTGGATCGACGTTTGGGGATTTAGAAAAAGATCGAGAAACTATTTAAATTTTCGAGGATAAAGATCAGGGTCATCCGTTTGAAAAAAAAAAACGAATTAATTTGGATTTTTCTCCAAAAATCATGATCGATCAAAGTTCTCCCCTGGCTACAACTAAAAAAGAAAGAAACGAAGAAGCTCCAGCCGTACACAAAAATCCAGATGCCCATATCCACGATTCGCCAACCCGCAAAACCACCGTCGTCGCCCCTGTACAATATACTCGTCTGTTGCATACTTTCCGCTCAGCCTGTACACCGACAGCGGATCGGACGAGTTCCACTTTCCTCCAGCAGCAGCTTCCCACGCGCTTTCTCCGTAAAAGTCGCGCCGGGCGCGTTGGTCGACTTCGTTAGATAATAATCACACACGCTCATTCGTCACTCCTCCAGACTCTCTCCCCCCCCGGCCCCCTTTCGCGTCCGCGACACCATTCCCCGCGGCCCGCTCTTCTTCCTCCATTATCACGCGTATTATATCGGTACACGTCGCGTATATATACATATACACCGCGCCGCGCCGTTCGAGGGCGGAGGCATTATTAAGCCGTTGATGAATATTAAATGAACTTCCAGCCGAGCGGTGGTGCTGTCTGTGTGCAGTGCACGAGAACCCGTCCCCTCACCGCCCGGCATGGGGGGGGGGGGGGGGGAACCATACGGACTTTTCTTGCGCCTGCAGCCGGCTGGAGGCTGCGAAATTAAGGAAAGCCGTCCCCGTCGTCGTCGCCGTCTGCGTTAATAGTTCGCGTATGCTGCTCATTGCAGGGAGACAGACAGATGGGCGGGGGGGGAGAAAAGACTGTGCATTCATCTCGGTATAATTTAATCAAGCGAACGAAGAGACCGGGGGGGGGGGGAGCCGCTCGCGGCAGAAAATCCAATTCGCGCGCCGCATAGTGGCAGTAGTAGTATCGCCTCTCTTTCGTCCTACATTGTCACATCATCCGTCTGTACATCTTTCACTCCCGATGCGCACATTTACCCGCGGTTGGCTCTTCACTCGCAATGCCCACGTGACTCCGATACCCGCACGCGCGTTTTATAATACGCTGCACGCAGGCAGGCGCGAGCGGCAGTGGCTCATCTGCATAAATCGAACCCTGCCCTGCATTAATGTATTATCGTGTACGTGCGGCTCGCCTATATCGAGCGACGCGGGTGATTTATGCGCGGCAGCGTACTGCTCGTTATGTACCAAACGATATGACTCTTTGCTGCACTCTCTTAATTTCGGGGGGTGATTTTTTCATACAGCGTATGCCTAATGAGAACGAGCATGGAAATGATTTTTTCGAGCAAGAGGACAAAGTCTCGTTACGCGAGGAATTAACTGGTCGCAGCGGGAGAAAAATTGATCTTGATTTTGGGAAAAATTAGCTCGGGCAGGGACAAAAAACGAGCTAAAAAAGACGGTCCAAGAAAAAAATTAGGTCTGGTGTTGTTACTTTCTTTTTCAGATGAGTAAAATTGCGCCTTTTTGCCGTAATGGGGGCATTTTTCACTCGTTGTAACGAGGTATCTATTTTTTCTCGTATAACAAGAAACTTTTCCTCTCGTTTCGGGTAACCGGGAAAGTTACTCACAGGAATTCATAGAGTACATTTATACGCATGGTGCGCCTTTATCATCGAATCCCCAGTACGACGCGACGCGTTCGCCGTAGAAGGGTAAAATATACATGCAGTGTATGCTGTGAATTCAATAACAATGCAAAATTCTCATTTGGGGCTTCTATCCGGAATCGCCCTTTCATCAGCATTTTGCCATTGTACCGTAACTCATGCATCATTCATGATCCCATTCTGTCGGTCGAAGTATTGCATGTTCGGTGAAACGACTCAAATATCAATGATCACGAGAACGAACACGGTACACGGAAAAAAAAGGTATAAAAATAAACACTCTACGATATCTCAATTCGTATGCACCTTTTCCTCGTAAAAGCGAGCGAGCCTC
>JAPYYV010030537.1:0-16537 GCA_030522625.1 Copidosoma aretas | reverse complement strand
GGGGGGGGGGGGGGGGCGGGGGGGGGGCGGGGCGCGCGCGTGTGCGCTCGGGGGGGCCCGCGCGCCGTGCGGGGGCGGGCCCGCTTCGGTTTTTTTTTTTTTGTTTTTTTCATTCGCCAGTTCGTACGTAGGTATAATACACACGCATGGTCGTGCGCGCACGTTACGGAGGTAGAGGCGGAAAATAATGGAGCAGAGTGAAGTGCGTCGCGGTCGGCCCTCGGAGAAGTGGGCATTGTTGGCCCACATGCTCGCTCGAACGGACGGACGGACGGGAGGCCTCGTGTGCTCGTACGTCGACCACGACGACCACGACTCCACCGACCACGACGAGGAGTACGACGCCGACCGATCGACTTTTATTATCATTATTATTATTATTATTATTATTGAGGGACTATATACATCGTAGGTTTGGGTATATATGGGAACACTGCGCGAGGAGGAGGAGAGTCGCCCAGCCGAATCGGACCAACCTCGAGATTGTTCTCTTTGTCTCTCTCTCTTTCTCTCGATCGTTACACTCCATTTCGCTTTCTGTCGCTCGCGCAACCCCTTCTATGTCTGTATACCCTTACTCTCTCTCTCTCTCTCTCTCTCTCTCTCTCTCTCTCTCTGTATTTGCCACACAGTGGTGGACCGATGGTGTGCGAATTTTAGTTGCTCAAAGCTCACACTGCTACCTAGTATTATTATCAACTCTGAACTGGGATTGTAATGTATACGTCAATATTGGGTGCGACTCGTGGTGGGGAGCCTGCAGTGGGGGGTACTCGAGCCCGTTTGTTTGGAGAATCGCTGGAATAATGCAACGAATGGCACAAAGGCGTGCCTACTTGTACAGCGGTGACTGTAAATATTTTCGTCCCAAAGTGTAGGGAGAAACAGTAATGATACGTGATCAACTGAAAAATTGGCCGATTACCCAGAGAGGACGATTTCCTCGTTAACCAGTGGGGGAAAAAAAAAGAAACATCAGCGAATGAAAAGAAAATCCGCGTATGATTATGTATATGAAAAAGATGCAGCCCAGCCTATCTCACGGTAGGACAGAGAAGGGGAACGAGGGAGCGAGCAGCGCAAAAAGGACTTGGTCATCCTTGATTTCGCACAAACATCCTAATGCGATTACGCGCCCAATGTCCGGAGCCTATAATACATACACGTGTAGCTCTGGGCCGCAGGGAGCATCGGGGGCAAGAGAGGAGAAAAAGAAAACACGTATACCGAAGATTATCCCGCATCCCGCCGCGCTGGCATTGTACATGTCCATCCACAGAGAGAGAGAGAGAGAGAGAGACCCCCGTGCACGCGCCTCCCGCACACCTATGTACATACGCGGGTAAATACGTAAATACGACCCATCGACGGCCCATATTACACGCGGTACAACAGCCAGGGCTTTAGGACCGATGTATTAACAATTCCACTTGATTCTCAGTCGTATAGTCGTAGTCGTCATCCACGCAGTACTCACTCGTCCATCTGAATGAGCCCGTAACGAGATAGCCGGCCCCCGCTGGGGGTGCTCCGCTCCGCCGTGCGTCGTTGTTCGGTTCGTCGTGTGACCCCCGCCGCACGTGTCCTCAATGGACCAATCAAACCTCGCCCTCTTCCTCTCCTCTCGATCTTTCGAGCTCGAGTCGAGCGACGGTGTCGTATCATAATTCTGAATTACCGTACATATATGTGGATACACCTACACATATATACGTACCTCATTTTACTATCTCCTCCGACGATCTCTGCAGCTGATGTTGGGCTCAAGTCTGTATACACGCAGTGGATGAACTCGCGTATAATATGGCGGAGGGGTACATCAGGGCGGTACATTTTTCTCAATTTTTTTTTTTTAATTTCCAGCATCGCAAAATGGACAATATTGTACGAGGAGCAACCGGGGAGTGATCTTATGGACCCCAGCAGTGCTTCCCCGCCCGTCCGCTCGACCAGCTGGAAAATCCCGAGCTTGTGCCTAACGAAAGGGGGGGGGGGGCGCCCGCCCGCGCCCCCGGCGGCACCCCCCCCGCCGGGGGCCGGGGGGGGGGGGGGGGGGGGGGGCACCTACTACCAACTACGAGCTTCACAATCATCCGCCGAGCTGTTTAACGATTTTGTCCAAGCTCTCGACTTTGCTGGAAGTCAATTAAAGACACGAGCTGCTGGACAGCGTGTGAAGCCGTGGCGAATCTCTTCTCACCCCGTGGTGGTGGTGGTAATGTAAATACGCGCGCGACGTGTATTTCACGCGCGTGCGATCATCGTCGGCCTGGACAGGGGGGGGGGAACCCAGGGAACTCGGATGCTCCGCGGATGTGCAAGTCGAGGTGGCTGGCTGGCTAGCTGTATATACTCATGTAGGCTGTATACATATATAATACACGCGGAGAGGGCGAGACCCTCGATCGAACGCCTAACCGCTTCCGCGAACAGCTCCATTGTTCGGAACTACTGTCGTAGCTGTTCGTTACATACAGTCGTGTGCGACGTAATCGGATGCGCACGTATGACTCGCTCGCGCCCCAAGACCCAGCCTCCCCACCCCCGTCCCCTCTCTCTCACTCTCGCCGACTGGATTATTCATTCACGTATGTATGCATGTATAGATACATTCGATGAAAGTAATTAGCGCAATAAATGGAAGCGTGCTTTTATATCGCGGAACTCTCGGGGACAGCTCGAGTGAAAACACACCACCCACTATATAGGTACTCGCAGCGCGGCGCCTATAATGCCTACTGTGCGCGTGCGTTGGTCCGATTACGCTTTAAAAGAACTTCATCATTCGAGTGTAATTACCTTTTAGCGATTCATGGGAAGATCGGCGGCCACGTGTTATGCACTCCAAGCCGTGAGTGTGCCTGTGTTTGCGCGCGTGTATAATGTATAATAGGCGTCAATAATTCATGTATTTATATATTAAGTGCTTGAACGTGTATTGTATATGATTATACTCCTGGAGAGCAAATATAACGAAATGGAGAAGACGTTGGAGTCGGTTTTTTTTTTATTTTCCAAAGAAAGTTCGATCGCGTTGGGATAGCTTTGGGAACTTTTTCTCCTCCTCCTTTGGGCGTGTCGGGAAAAAGCTCGACGATATAACTCTGTGTAACTCTACCTGTGTGCCTGAATCATTCGCCATTTTAAGAATACAATTCGAACTTTTAACATCTCAGTCGGATGGATAGCTCTGTCGAGCGTCCGACAAAACCATCACGAGCAGCAGCAGCAGCAGCAACGGTAGCAATGACATTGCCCAACGTCAGAACCGGCGTCGTCCCAGCCAGCGCGACAGTACAGCCGCGGTTAGGCTCGAAAAATATAATTGCAAACACCCGCGGTGCGGCAATCCAGAGAGAAGCGCGTAGTTTCGAGATCGCGGTTGGCCAACGCGGGAGCTAAAAGACGCTCCTCTCCGTGCGCTCGCGCGGCTGCAGATACGACGGACGTCGACGGCACTGTTGCGAAAAAACGTTTGTGCAGGGCCTCCCCAGAAACTCGTGACACGGAACGACGGGACTGCATTACCCCGTCGCGGTTACACTATACCGTACGCCCCGTAGGCCTCTACAGCAGACGGTGGCTTTGCGAATATATTCATTTGCGGTCGCGCGGTTCTTGCTGCCGTTGCAGTCGCGCGTTCCCGGAGCGAGGGGCGAGGCATTGATCGGGTTCTCGGCTATTCCGTGTACCTTTGGAGCTGTGCGTATTGGAGCACCAGTGGATTCGATGATGTATATTCTACGTCACGGGAAAATAGGGTGTACCAAAATGAAATATGTTCCTGAAAACAAATTTTTGGCCAACCCAACTGTCAACATTGACTTAACCGTAAGTTTGAACAAAGTTTGAAGACGAAACTGTCCGAAGAAGGTATACTGTCTTACCGAAACAGCTGTCACAAACATTCATGAAAATTAGTTAAGAATGTACGTACCGATTATACACTTTGGTTAAGACTGATGGAGAAAATATTAATAATTTTTTTACTACCTATAGCTAATGTGATCGATTGATTACTTTCGTGCCTTTATCTTTTTTTTTCGAATTCGTCATCAGCGCTGACCAAATCGTAGGGATAGTATCAGTAAAAGCATCAGCGTGCCCAAGTTAAAAGATGTTAAAACAGCCTGAAGCAAAAGCACAGTGGCATTTCACGAGTGTCTAATTTCAACTGATGTTATATTGACAATGAAGCACTTGGATATACACTATACGTAGGTATGCAAAATCTTGTTCACCCCTGGGGACAGTGGATTTCTGTTGGCGCTGCTTCTGCAGGCTGGAGTGTGTATTAGCGTATATTGTACGTTGTACGAAAGGAGACAGTAGCTGCAGCAACGAGGAATGCGCTCGCACTTACGCAAATACGTGCGTATGTAATATAATACCCATGTACATCTAGCGGGTGGTGAGAGGCCACTGCAGCTTCACTGATGCGTCGCAGATGCTGCACCAGTACTTACAGTCGCAGTTATTGGGCCCTGCAGAGCGACCTCGACGGACTCATCAGTCGTGTCGTCGTCGCATTGACGTACACCTATAACCTTTATTATGTACTTACTGCAGGGCACAATAATAAATGTCACTCGCGCTAGAGACTCGTCATGTCAGCTGAGCTGTCAGGACCGACCGTTTTAGAACACTTTTTGTTGCGCAACGCACTGATTCTTTCATCTCTAATTAATTCAATCACGCGGCTTTGAATCACATCATCGCCGACGACGAGTCTATATAGTTATATACGCAGTGTGACACGCGCACGCACACAGATGTATTATGTATATATACAACACAGCTGCAGAGAAGTCAGCAGACAAACAGAGACGAACGAGACGGACGGACGAAAGCTCACTATACTCTCGTTAACCGGCCGCGCGTTAATCGTCGAATTGACGACGCGGTCGCTTATAACGCGTCGTCGGTCAAATACTAATTAAATATTGTTTAGTTGGCGGCTCGCTCGACTTGATTCATTGTTTCGATGCCTTTGTACTACTACCAGCCGGACGCTGATCAAACGAATTAACTTGTTGCTTTCTATTACATTTTCTCGTCCCTTCTTGGAAATACGCTCTGTGGTTACTCTTTTTCTAATTGCGTCCATACCATATTATAGTATTGCGCGTTGCTTCTTCATACGGTAATCGACGAATCTAATCGCAGCTATCTGCCAACTCATATACGTATCACGCGATGTATAACATTGCATTAATCGCCATTACAATTTAACCACTAGTGGTATTATCGAGGGTATTATATTAGTTCGTATCAAAGAGTTCCGGAGAGAGGGCACTAATTTTTCTTCCTTCCATCCAGTATACCAAGCAAAAGGAGATAGAGAGCAGTCTATAATAAGATCAACGCGTATGCCTTCGAACTTACCTGAGCCATCCCGGATGCGGGACAAAAAAAAATCGTGATACATCGAAATACTTACCAAATGACAACGGGAACACTATTACATTGGCGGAAACTAAAAGTCTCCGCGCTATAATACGTACGTAGTGCTGCAGCGTCACCATCATATATCCTCCATCCCCCGTTCTCGGAGCGAGTGAGAGTTAAAAAAAGGCATTAACGGAGATCTCGTTCGCGAGCGAAAAAAATTAGCCCACTTCCGGCCTCTCTCTCTCTCTCTCTCTCTCATCCGTCTCGGCCCACTCATTTGTCTTCATTATCATCGAAGCTCGGACGATTAGTGCTTCACTCCAAGTCCAACAGCAACAGTATGTACTTACTATAGCGTAGATTCTGTTATTTGCCCTTGAAAACGAATGATGAAAAAAGTCGTTGTATACTCACGTACGTATAACCAATAGGTACCTATATTCGTGCAGCACACGCAGAAAGTGGATCCATCCATCCATTAGAGCCTCTCGTCTCGCCTCCACAGCGATGACCAGTACGACCGCGCGAGAAAAGCATAAGGTATAAGCTGCACGCAGGCGCGACTTTTCTTCTCTTCTCTGCATGTGTAAGTACAACTTCCGTACTTGAACGTATACGAGTAATCACGGGGTCAGTCGAGGTCACGTCGTATATAGTATAGCTAATGGACTGACCCTTGAGCCCCTCATTTGTGTGCGATGGGTATTATATGTGCCATCGGTCGGTCTACATAATAACGATTATTCATCTACTATCCGATGTGCATCTATACGTGTATCTGTTCGTCCATATTGCCTATCCGTGTCTGTGAAATGTCATCTGTATACGGATCTCTTCGTGTACTATCGTCTTCCTGTTGTTGTCACGGGTAGATAAAGATGTGAAACTTGAAAAAAAATCATCGAGGGTCTTGTTGAGGGTTTCCTGCCTAGGTAGGATTTTCGTTTAAAAACGTCCCAGTTCGATCTTTAGGCAATAAAGTTATTATATAACTCGGGGCGTAATACCCCATATCGTTCCCGAAAGTGAAAAACCTTCGTTTGGATTCTGTCCCGATTGACACTATTGCAAAACAACCACTCGAATGTTGGAGGGAAAAAATGTTGTCAATTTTTCCAACGAAAATAATCTCACCGTCACGTCTCGGGTATTCGACGCAAAAACGCACTCGCCGATAAACGTAGGTATACAGCAAGCGATCGAAATACTTATTACTATCGGCGTCCGTAGTTCTTTCGCTCGGGTGAATGATCGATCGACGAGAGAAACAGGTAGGCGGATACAGAGAGCTACTGGAACGACCCAGGCGCGGGGGGCTGCCGTGCCACCGTAGCTCACAGCTCGCGCAGAGGAAGAGTTACGATAGGCAGCGCGTCTCGCAAGGTCGCGATGTGCGACTTTCCGCCGCACGCCCCCCCCGGCCTTTTGGCCCCGGCCCCCCCCCGGGGGGGGGGGGGGGGGGCGACGCGAGGCTGCCGGTGAGGTTCTTCTCCACCGGCTACCGGGGAGCCCGAGGTGCGGGACGCGCGGGCACCGCGACCCGTGATTGATGGATCTCCCGCGTCCGTGCAGCTGTACGAGCCGTCTCCTTCCTCCTCCCGCAGGTGGATGCAAGCGCTGATCTGCCGGCCACAACGCTTCAGCTGCATGTGCGTGTGTGTGTTACAGCGCGAAGAATCTTTGTCCCTCGCGAATGTGAAGATATTGCGCTGCTACATGCCTAGTTGCTGCAAACCCGACAAAATCACGACAAAGTCATTGCGAACCGAGAATTGTGCAGATTGTTGAGCTACTTTGATGTCGCGTATCTATGAGTCCGGAAAACTACAATATCACATATTTTTCGCAAAAATTTGATTTCTATCCGAGGCTCACGGAGATAGGGACGGTTTGATTTTACGATCGGGAGATATCAGAAATCAAATCTCGGCAGCTGTTTCGCCCCCCTTTTATTCCTTCCTCGCCTTCCTCCGTAGGCTGCTGGAGCATGGCGAAGAGACTGCGCTGCGTTTTAATGTATTGCTGCTGCATTTGGACGACAAGCGTGACAAATTGCTTTATTAGGTCGGCGGTAGCAGCAGCAGCAGCAGCATCAGTCCTTGTGTGCCAGGAGCCTTTCTCCGTCTCGACTTCACGTGTGCATATATGTATATCATATACAATCCTCTCGCGCCTAACGCGTGATTCTTCATCCCTCCTCTTCCTCTCCATACGTATATAGCCCTCCACTTTTTGTTCCTTCTTTTTTTAACCTGCATTACCGCGGCAAGAGCGCCGATGGATGAATGACTCGAGTTACGTTCCGCGGGGAGGATCGAGGCCGCCGCCGATTGTACTTACAAACGATCATCGCCGCCGATTCTCACGGACCCCGTGGGATTTCCCGAATTTCGCGAATGCGCGGCTGGCTTGCAAGGCTTTTCAATTAAGCCGAGAGAGGGAGAGACGCATCCCGCTGGATTCCTTGTTTAGGTGGCCGCTGCTGGAGGACCGAGGACACTTGTATATTATTTTCGCAGTCGCGCCCCCCTCGCGCTCTCTCTCCTTGCTTTTCGTTGCAACGAGAGGCATTCCTCCCCTCGACGCCCATCGACGATTCTCGCGTAACTATTCGAGAAATGCGCTCGCGAGCGGCTACCTGAACAAAAAAAAACAAAAAGGCTCCATTCAGATTTTCATTGTTCCGAGGCTCGACGGAGATCTGGCGTTGATAGCACATGCACGCACTCTGTATACGTCTCTGGACAAACTAATAATCCATCCGAGAGCAGAGGAACGAGGAGGGGGATACAATCGAGCGAGAGAGGCGCGGATATTATTAAAGCCGCGGTGTGGGGGCAGGCTAATGGATCGAGCGTTGAAGGTCCTCGCGGGATCCTCCTTTTTTGCGCCCCCCCCCCCCTCCCCAATGTTCCGAGTCATTAGGCAGCTTCTTGTTCATCTCTCGTTCTCCCCACAACAGTGTGCGCCTCACCCCTCGTATGCCCATACGTACTGTCGCGTTTTTATTATCTTACGTTGCGTGCCCCTATGATTTTTTTACCGAGCCCAACAAAAAAAAGTAAAAAACACAAGGAAGTGTTCGCAGGTATATCGATCGCAGGCAGGCTGGCAGGACAAATAAACTCGTGTCGAGAGCAAGCAAGCACTCGATACGTTCTGTACGTATGGGTACAAGTATAATACTACATGTACAGGGCGTGCGACTTGTTTGAAAATCATTACCGCGGGCCTCGAGAGCCTCGGGAGGCCATTCGACAGGTGTATGGAAGCACACCTCTCGAGTCTCGGGTCTGTATATGTACAGCGTTGAGTGTGTATTGTATAATGCGCGACGTGTTTTCGACTACTCATAGACCGTACGGAATTGATGTATAGAAGCCTTTTTTCGTCGGTCGGTCATACTCATACAGAGACAGACATCAGGAAGAGGTCGAGAAATCGATTGACTCCCAATCCTCGTGGATGCGGTGGTGGGGGACAGGGGGGGGTTGGGGGGGGGGGGGGGGGGGTGGGTGGGGGGAGAGTGGTCTTTTTTTTTTTTTTTTTTTTTTTTTTTTTTGTTTCCCCCCCTCTTTCGGGGAGCGGTGTAATTATTATTTACCACGATTTCCGGGTTGCGGAGTAGTATATACAGGTAGGCGTCTATCTATCTATCACTCGGTAAAAGTTTGCTGTCGACGTCGTAGTTCGGAAACACCGACGATTCGACTCGTTCGACCGGCCGGTAGTGGTTGCGGAGGAACAATTCAGCGCAACGTATCTAACGGGGAAGGAATCGTGGGGAATCACAAATAACAGATGTGGATGTGCGGCGGATGGGCCGCGTGGATATATATATATACATAAGTAGACCAGAGGAACAGCAGAGAGACCATCAGAGGAGGCCCGCATGTCCGGTCGGTTCTGTCGTCCATCGTCCCGTCAGCGAGCACGTTTTGTCCAAGTTAAAGTTGTACGCGGTTGCCGGTATAAGAACAAGTGGAGCGTATACAGTGGCGGTAATAATAATGGTACAGATATATGCTCATTGGTCATATTTATATGCGGTAATGACAACTGGAACATGGGAACGGTCCGGATTTCTGGTCCAGCGTCGCGTAGCTCGCGCCGCCACGCCGCCGCCAATGAATAGATTGTGCCGGTCTGATGCATCGGCGACATCCCCCACACATGTATCATTATTTCTCTGGTCGTACGTCCGCATGATTTATTACTGCCGATACGTACAATATCCGACTCGTCCAGAGATTCACGACCTGCATTAGCTCCAGCGCGTCACAATCTTATTTGGGAATTTTCGATTCTTCGCTCGTTCATTTTTAGCATTAGCCAAAGTGCGTGGTCAATTTTTTGGTACGATAGCGTCAGATTATAAAATTTAACGCAGTCGAGTACGTTAGTCCGTCGTGTTTATACTTTCCCCGAATTCCACGGCCGGTCTCCCGCCGTAAAATTCATCCGAGCGATTTTCAATTGTGTTTGTTCCTGCTTTGGCAATAATTCATCGGAACAAACCGCACGAATGTATACGCGTAGATAAGTACCCACTTGGGCGTCTATAGAATTTATGATACTTTATACAGGCTGGAACGGAAGCAGCTCACATATCTGAGCTGTATAAACACACACGTGTATGCATGCCCATCAGCTGCATAGGCAGCAGGAAGAGCGCGCGTCCATGAAATATGAAAATACATCGATTTTCCCGTGGAAATTTGCCCCTTTTTACGGCGCCTCGGCCAATCCCGCGCTAGTTCTATCCAATATTCATTGCGCCGCGGCGGGCAGTCAAACCGACGGCTCACTCGCGACGAAACGCCGCAGAAGCGGTGAATATCTTCCCGGTATACATGTATATATGTATATCAAGTACCTGCGAGTCGCGTTAAAAATTCACGCGGACCTTGGATAGAATGGGTAGTTGTTGTGAAGGAAACAACAACAAAAAACTGGGGAAGGAAAAAAGCTGTTTACGAGCGCAAAAGATTTTTCTCCTCCTCCACGGGGCAATAAATACGCTGTCTCGCGCAGGACGCGTAATTTCATTCGCGCGCGCGTTAGCGGCACCGCGTTTTTTTTCGCTTTATTCAGCCTCTGCAGCTCCTCGAGTTGTATCTCCTCATTGCCGCGGATTAAAGACACCCCCGTGTCTGCGTATGTGTGTGCTTTATACGTGATGAGATTATAGGTACCTTATACACATGTACGCGATATTTAAGAGCCCAGCGTGCAGCCGAGCAAGTACGTACCTACTATACTCTCAGAGCGAGCGAGTTGATGCGAGCCGCGTATCACGAGAAGGAAGTTCAATTTAACCCAATAAAAGACAATCAGAGGCCGACGGCGGACACGTATAGGTATATACATATGAGCGCGCGCTACTGCCGCAACTATAGTATTATACTTATACTGCACGAGTTGTTTCTCCGATCTCGGACGGATATAATACATATCTGCCAACGGGACGCTCGAACGCTCGTCTTCTCTACTACGAACGTAGTACAGCAGCGTCTTGTCCCCTCGAAATCTCGCTGCGTACCCTAGTGCCCGCACCGGTTCTGAATTAATATTTATTGCCCGACGCGGTGCAGCAGTGTTTGGGAAACGAAAACAAACTAACGACTGCCGCGACGGGCACCGTGATTTTGACAGGTCACCCCCGCACTCGCATTCGTTGCTATTTTATTTTTTTTTTTTTTCCCCCAACAAAATTTCCACGAAACCACGAGTCGAAAGAGGAAACGCGCGGAGGAGGCGACGCACGCGTGGAAAAAGCAGGCCGTATAAGAGAACCCATTTGGCAAATCGTCGGACTTCCGGGGCTACCTCACGGAATTCGCACATGTACCTACATACGTGCCCGTCCGCCCGGCCAGTCGGGGTGGGCTGGAGACACGCGCTGGAAAAGCACCCACGCGCGAGATTAGGCGCGAGTGTGCGTGCCGCCCTCGCCCCCGCAAGCTTGTAGTGCCTACCACGCGGGGGTGTATTAGCGATTACACGCGCCGGGGCGCCCATAGAGCGGCACCGAGCGGACAAAATGGCCACACTTTTTTTTTTTTTTCCTGTGCCCTCTCCCCTTCTCCGTCTTCCTTTTTCAGGGAGGGGGCGCCTAAAGTAGACGAGGCGGGGGAACAATTTTGGAACGTTTTTTTGTTTTTTGCACCGAGTACCTGTATTCTGACGGTTGCTTGTATGCACAAAAGTGTCGCCAGCAGAGCCAAATTCGCACGCGTTCTTTCTCCCTCTCTCGCCTGGACTGCGTTGTATATACTCGTTGTATAATGTAAACACACACTTTTACGTGTACGCGCAGAATGGGCATATAGGGTGTAGATACACAGAGACGAGAAGGCACTAAAGGGCGGAGCGGTGCAGCCGGCGGTGTCATCCCCTTCTCCCCCGGGGACTATGGCGGGACAATGGGGCCAAATCCGATTTTCAAAGTGATCGCGTTAAACGCGCCCGGGGGCTCCTCGAGGGCCATCCTGAATGGGATCTGCCTACGGGACCATTAAATGGATTTCGGCCGTGCGCCTCGGCTCAACGACTCCTCTCGGGCACACTCTTTCGGCCCCTAGCTGCAGTAAGTATACACAAAAATATAACAACAAGTATAGTGGCCCCGTGGCGCGGAAAAGCGGGCCTGACGTTCGGGGATGGAGCAGCGGCAGCGAGGCGTGATGAGGATGACACGGTCTTATATAGGTACAGACTGGATTTATCAAGAGCCGTGGGCCCTCTCTTCCTGTTCCCTGATGCTGCTGCTGCTTTGTCTTCTCTCTGTATATATAATATACGATGCAAGGATTGTCGCTTCGGGCGAGCGACATGGATACCAAAATTACAGAGTCGGGAGATCAGAAGTCTCCGTTGCGGTTACGAGCGGCGTTTCCAAATCTAGCGACGATGACCCAAACCGGTATTATAAAGTAGCGGCAGCAGCGTTTAAAAGTCCCGGCGGAGGAGCGAGAAAGAATTCGGACTCTGCTGCACGCATATAATGTATACGCGCGGGGGAACAGTTTTACGCATACGCACCTATATCCATCAGCAGTTCCGTTCGACAAGTGTAGTACAACGCGGGGGAGGAGGAGGAGGAGGAGGATCGTCCATTGAAATTAAGGCAACGAGAGCCTTCGGCCTCTGCCGCGGTGCCGGCGGCGGCGGCTCTAATTGCGCGTAATTGTTGCGAAGGTCGGAAGCGGCCTGTAGAGACGTTTGCCCACGCAATTGACTGTCACACCGAGTCTCTCTCTCTCTCTCTCTCTCCTTTTTTTCTTCCTCGTCCGCGTCGGCCGTTCCTTCTTCTTATTCTTCGTTTTGCTCGCGCAGCTGTCGTGGTCCGGTGGCCTCTGCTCGACCAGCTGGAAACTTTTCTGCCAACTTCGTATGTATACAGTGACGACCCGATTGGGAAATCTCCAGCGCGGCGAGTTTGGAAAACTGTTGTTAATTGTCGCGGGGTCGGACCGTTGGCACGGAAAAGGGTTTCAAAAACTGCTGCTGCCGCGGACGAATTGAGGTTCAAACGGAAAGCGTGTCTTTTAACCACCTTGCACGAGAAGGTGCCAGGGGCACGTTTGCAGAAATCACCTCTTTCGTTCTCATTATCATCGGTGCAAAACAAATTCGCGGGACGTGCAGGGGGTTGTTGTTGTTTCTCTTCTGCTGAAACGCGCGTTCCGAAGAAGACACGCATACGTGATTTGCCGACTGTCATTACGGCGCGAGAATTCTCCCCTGCTCCGCGGCTCTCGGCTTTCGTTGATTACCTTTGGCTTCTTCCTTTCCCTTCCGCTCCTCTCCGTACTTGCGTTTTTTTTTGTTCCCCCCTCGTCCCTCTGTACTCCATCTGCCTCGAAGGTACATATTACTTACACAGCTCGCGAGTCTTGAGACCATTTTTATCCCGGCGAAAGGTGCAAGGGACAATTATTGTTAATCATCTTAGATTTTTTTTTTAAATCTTTTCTGCAGATGGTAATAGTGATTCGATAATTTCGGTCTGTTTGTACTTACTTATTGGAACTGGCGGTTAATAACTCTTTTACTATATATAGGGGTGGAAGCATGTTTAGTGTGCCATTCGGAGTTGAGGAGATGGGATGAGAATATAATACACACCAGCTTTTTTTTTTTACAACGGGAAGCGAAATTTGCCGTAAGTACCACGTGCTATGCTGACATATCAATGTCGCCGTTCCGAAGAGCGAATGGTCGTCAACTATTTTTTGAGGGATGATGTTTTTTTCGAGGATTTATCACGAAAGAACGAATGAACGGTAACTTTGAACGCTCTTGAAAAAGAAGGCCAGCCCACATCCAATGAAGCACCTTTCCATTAATTCTACACATCACGAGTATGTAACAGTGATGCGATCTACCCAAGACATTTGTGTGTTATAATGCTATGTATAGTTATAGTCGGCAACGTTAAAGTCTTGGGTAGTTCGCATCACTGGTATGTAAACGGAGCAGAGCCATCACGTATATTATAGTCACGTGATTTATTAGTCAGAGTCTCCCGTTCGGTCGTCTGCTGCTACTGTACAAATATAATAATACAAGCTCCGCACAGGGTGGGGGACATTTGGTAAAAAAAAAGAAAAAAAAAGGTAATGCAACAGCAGAGGCGCATAACGCAAGCAGCAGCAGCCACCAGGCGAAGAAGAAGAAGAAGAAGAAGAAGGGGGGAGAGCGCGCTGCGTGCGAGTATTTTATAAATTAACGTCAATATGTCCGGCGTACCAGTGATATCCGGTTACACACCGGCAGCCGTCCGCACAATAGTACGCGCACGCGCTCGCGCGCCCGGCACGGGCTGATGCAGTCGATTATGTAAGGCAGGAGAGGAGGAGGAGGCGAAATAAACGAGAGCCGAAAAAAAAAAAAAAAGGAATTCCTCCTACGTTGCTGCACGCGCATTGTGCGGGCCCGCGTATCTCGCGCCCGCTTTTCCATTCATCGGCGCCCGGGGGGCGTGAACTGCAGCCACCCCTGCGCGGTGGGCCCTCGAGGCACGAGTTTTTTACCCGGTGGGCCCGACGCCGCCTGCGTTTCGCAAAGTCGGGTCAGGGGGGGGACCGTTGCTCGGGACGATTGGGGTCGCGTGGCCCCGAAGAGCTCGGGCGGGTCGGTTGCAGTTTTTTTTTCCTTCCTTCCCTTTCTCAAAAGCCAAGTGCGAGCGGAGTAACTCGAGCGTGCTCAAAAAGTCGTTTCGTTCTGTAGGCGCAGCTGTATATGTATATATAATACAGGGGACGTTTTTCTTGCCTGTTACGCAGAGATCAAACCGAGGATCAAACCGACAACTGATGAATTATAGCGACGCTCCGAGCAAACAGCGAAAAGTTGGAAAAATCGCCCTCTCTCTCCCTCTCGGGGGTCTATAGACGTACGTCAATATTTCCCGCCTCCTCGGAGGGCCGCGTAAAAAATATCTGTCCCGTCTCTCCCTGATCACTTATTCAGAGGATAATTGAGCGACCCGTTGTTTCTCTACTGCCATATTCGTATATACACGCACATATATATCTACCCTACCTATATACCTATAATTTTTGTATTCCCCTGATACAGGTATGTATTTATATAGCTTCGTCGTGCGTCGAATATTGTAATATAATATACATGCCGTGCGGGCGGGGATCGAGTCGAAGGTGTAAATGTTGCTGTACGAACGAACGTAAATCCAACCTAGTGCCTATATTATTTTTTGCTGTCTCATATGTTGGTTCGGGCTATGCAATTCTTTATTGAGCGTGTAAAAATTGATTTACGACCACAATGATGACTACGAACATACAACCAATTGAATACAATGGACGCAAATAATACGATTCGATACCAATTAATTAAATCATGCGGGTCGATCAGTACTTCCACCACATGGGCCAATTACTTACACGGTTCATCTAATATTACTGCGGAGCCGCACGTGATGATAATAATAATTGATCAAACCGGGCATATAAATAAATATACATGCAACCGCTGTTTAAGTATACTAATCGTCCACTTGGTCAATATTTAACTCGGATACCCTCGTAAAACACATCGGAGCGTCCTATTTACACAATAATTGATGACGATGATGCCGGTTCTGTATAACTATAGTCCGTTGATAATACTTACTCCCGTGTCTCCCCATATCTTTCCATCTCTCGAGTCTCCCCATCGGCCGAGAGTTCAAAAGTTGGCTCCAACGCGCGTCTCGTCGCAACGGATGGAAACTTGGCGTCGGATTAGCCACGAACCGGCCGATGGATCGTTTCCCGTCAGCATTACCTGCACAAATCTCTCGAGCAGAGCTCGGACACCGATGTCTCCGGGAAAAATGAAAAGCGCGACGTCGTGGCCGCGTTGTGTTTATTTTGCCGAGCCGCGCGTCGGGGCCCCCGTTTCGAGGGAAAAAGGGGATTGTTGATTTTTCGAGTGGCGAGCAATGGTGTTCCTCTCGATCGATGCTATCGAACGTATGCCCGGGAATCGCTTCTGGGAACCGGTGGAATTTCACACGACGAATTTATTTTTCAGACGCGGGTATCGTGTACGTGACGTTGTGACCGCAACGCGGTCGGCGGGCCCACTCGACGGGACAAACAGAGGCGAGTGTGCTCGAGTGGTATCGAGACTAATTCGCGCTCCTCTCCGATGTTGTTGGCTCGCCACCCAAACATAGGTGCCCACTTGGTCCTCGATGACTTTATCGGGGCCCCAACAACAACTGCATACAACGCGGTAACGAAGTACCGGCCTCTCGAAGGCTCAATGTAGTATTGTAGTAGCAGTGGTGAGTACAGTAATAACGAAACGACGCCTCGCGAGCACGGCGTGCAGGATTACTCGCCGAAAATCCTGCACGGCCATTTGCCCCTTTCTACAGCGGACAACGAAGCGGAGGGAAGAAAAAAAGAAAAAAGAATGGGAAGAAAAAGCCGAAAGGAGAAGGCAAAGAAAAGCCATCGAGAGTCAATATTTTCTCACGCACACCTTCGGCCGCCGCCGCCGCCGCCGCACTCCGTGCCTTTGCCCTGTACGCAACACTTCGGGAGGGCCTCTCGAGCTCCCTTCTCTCTTTATTTCTTTCGCTGCCGTAAGTACATGGTATTTTTTCTTTTTTTTTTTTTTTTTTTTTTTT
>JAPYYV010030533.1:0-10185 GCA_030522625.1 Copidosoma aretas | reverse complement strand
CCCCCGCCCTTAGTGGAACAGTACGGCAGTGCGAGCGCCCTCGTGGTGTCCGTAGTCATCCCCCCCGCACACCCCCCTCCCCACCTTTTTTTGGGTTATATGTGATCGAAACGTTTGCATTCAACTATATATATATATATATATAGGTACATCATTAATAGTATAGTGCACGTGAGGTATCGCGAAGCGCGTCGGCTCAGCTGATAAGGTGTGCTTATATGCGACCGTACTGTATACGCGACGATGACCGGAATGGATAGTATAATATAGAGTCCTGTCTCTGGACGCGCATTATCGGCCGCAAATATTTGCGTGCGAGTCGTTCGTACTAATAATCGATATCTTCTTATCTCGGGATTGAAAAGTACTCTCTTCAGTCTTTCATCGTTGCTGCAAAAAACAACGACAACGGATGATAACGCGCAATCACACGACGCGCGGGTGTGTCCTTTTTGCGCTCTGTGTTGTAACGCGTTATACGAAACCCGATGCTCTCTCGTCAAATCGGCAGACCATTGGACCTATATGTGTGCAAAAAAAAGTACAGCACCGAGGTATACTTTTGTCCTCCCCGTGCTCTGATTCGACGAGCACATGTACATTCACTCGAATTCGAACCGAAGAAATTTTTCATCCGGCATGCTCGGGATGCACGAAGAATCGTATGTTTGGCAACCATAGGCCGAACAAGTAAATCTTCCGTACATTGTGCAGATGAGTAAGATACTAGAGATTATTTCCATCGACCCTTTCCGTCTTTCCTCCCCCCCCCCCCCCCTCGACGCTCGCGGATGCAAGCGGCGGGCGGAGATGGAACCGCGGCTAAAAGATGGCGGCAGTCTCCGCGCGCGTGCGGCCGGCCGATTGGTGTCAAGTGTCGGACGAACGACTGCAGCCAGAAAGAGCGGGGGGGGGGGGAGGGGGAGACTCGCGACAAGTGGCAAATCAAGGTTGCCAAACTGCGCGGCAATCGATAGGTCGGGGGCGTGGGCGCCGGGATATCATTTTTGCCCTTTTTTTTTTCTTCCCTCCGTGCGCACAGGCTGAACAAATGCGTGGTTCATCGCTCGGGCGTCCTTTTGGAAATGCGGGGCGCGTCATTTTTTGCTCGTTAGCGCACTTGGTTCGTACACTGTAGGAGTGTACATTATACTGTCTCGTCTTTGAAAGATGGCTGTACGCCCGAGTTTTGTTCTACTCTGTCGTTGCAGCGGTTGAGCCGTCGTTTTGTAAGCATACGTTAAGCTATTTCGCCTCCAAATGCATGATCATTGCTTCATTGTGTACATATTACAGGTTGTTACTGTCCACACTTACGTACGTCCAGAGGCGAAGAGATTCGTATACTTTTGTGAATAATTTTTCTTATTTACATCCACATCCGCGGTTTTTTTGTATGATACAAGCAGTACATTATACTTATGCTCTCACCGTACAGTATTTTTTTATTCGTGTATCTATTTATTTGTTTATAAATATAATGGAAGAAATACCTTTTACAAAGTTCGCTATAAATTTGATTTGGCGGTGACAACGTAGAAGCAGTGTGAAGTGTCTAGTATGAGATGTTATAAATGTAAGAACCAATTGAAAGAAGTAATGTACCAACGAATCAATGGATAATAGTAAATAAATTACTGTTTTTTGTAGAGGATGGTACTATAAAGCGCTCGTAATTTGATCACTGGCAATATCGACAAATCCTATATCTGAAAAAACTGTTATAACTATTAATTTTAAAGTATGATGTATAAAAAAAAAAGAGTTACCACTTAAAACGCATCTGGGTTATAAAATTGGTTTTGAGCATCGAAGATGTATGTCGCACCACGTATACTCGAACGAGTCTGTAAAACCGCCCGATGTACTTAAGCTGCTTTGGTTGGTTGCAAGAAATTTAGAAATGCGCTGTGTGCATCATCCGTAATAATCATCATCAATCGTCCGGGGCTTTATTATTATATTTACGCCTGGAGTAGTTCTTTTCAATTCATTTTCATTCGTATCCTACTCGTATCTTACTCGCACTCGTATCTACTCGTACGATGTCGGTTGGATGCTTTTCATTTAACCATGATTTCCCACGCGATCTTGAAAACTATGTAGCGGCCGCTGATTGATGATCGCATGTACGGCATTTAAAGCTACACGATGCGTGTATTTTTTTTTATTCTGCTGTGACAACAATGATTAGTGCACGCAACCTAATAAAGTCAAGTCACGAAAACCAATACCAAAAAATATGAAAATTCCACTCGCATGGGTACTTGCACCCTTTCATCGGGAATCACAAAATCAGTTTTTCGTTTCAATGTGACGCGTCGAAACAATGAAAAAACAGACCGTAATACATCGAACCAATCCGTCAACGCGAAAAATCAGCCCGTCCAACGCACGAACCGCACGGCACCGCATTCCCGTTGTACAATACATATATCTCCGATCTCGTTTTCACATCCACTGCGAACAAACGAGCGCGTTACTGCGCTCCTCTTTTTTCCTCCGGTGGCAATTTCAATTGCGCCTCGTTCGGCCGCGCCGCTCGCAGCTGCGGGTATTTATAAATACCCCACCAAAGAGTCAGAGGAAGGGAGGATCGTATTCATTTTCGTGCGGCGCTTTAATTCCGCCAATCAGATCGATCATCGGGTCGGGGCGGGAGGGGGGGGGGGGTAATAATGCAGCGGCCGAGCTATGCGGGCTTTGGAAACATTTTTCAATTCCTTTCTTGCTTTCTTCCTTTCTCTCTCTCTCTCTACGTTTATGATCAGTGACGCATCAGCGGTGTCTGCTTCGATAACTCGGAGCGCCAATGGACGGCTCCAATCGACGGGCCATCGTTGTTGTCGGCTACGAGTATACATAAATTTCAATGCGCTTCGTCCGACGCACGAGTACTCGTTGGTATACAGTTTGTTCCGAAGTTTCGTCGACGACGACGACGACGACGACGACGACAACGTCTGAAATTAAAGACACTTCGTCTTGATAGTACCATGAGCACGTTGTGCCTTGTGAAATGTTTTCATTAGCTGATTGCGCCTTCGGTCGCTGATTCAGACAGTATCGCTCGGAAAGGCTGGAAGGAGGGATAAATAAATGCAGCAGATTGTTATCGAAATGCATAGCGCTAAAGTGCGTCTGACAGATCCAATTGAAATATATTACCCGTGTGTGTAGTCGAAGAAGAAATGCGCGCATGAATCACGAGATGAGTGTTTGCATCGCACGGCGTGTGTGTGTGTGGCGACGGCTTCTTGGAAGTTGTTTGCGCGTACTTTCTTTGAGACGGTCTGTGAATCGTGATATCGATTTTATTCGATCACAAATTATTCAGCTAATTTATGGCTTTGGCATTAAAATTGATACAACTACAATAATGTAAATCCAAGTGTATTTTAAACAAAACGTTAAAGCGTTTGGTTTTTGTCACAAATTTTTAAAACTTTTATCCATTCGGTTTCAAATTGCGCTTGGGTGTTTAATTTTAAGCACATCAATTACGGCACAGTTTGAGATAAAATACTCGAGTGTTGAAAACCAATTGACGGAAATTTTTGAAATCCGTGACAGAAATTAAATACCTGTGGTTTGTTTTAAAACAGCTTCTACAAAGTTACGCACATATTTTTGTTTTTGTTTTACCATCCGTATGGTTGCACGTTTCGATTGAAACGTAAAGTAAAAGAGTGTCCCGCTCTGAACACTGATAGAAAGGAATATTAGTACTTGAGTCATGTTCTTGAACTATTGATGAATGCGAATTGAAATATACGAGCAAGTACTGGATGCATATTCATACAATAAAATACCCATTGATTTACTGTTCATGACACAACTTGGCTGTTAAATTATATCTATAAGTACATACATATTGATACAGTATCGAGAGCAGAGTACCCAATTGTGGTTGATAAATCACTTATTAACTACTACATCCTTTCCATCACTACGCTGGTATCCAATTCCAGATTCCTCGCTAAGCCGAGAGAATTTCACAGCCCCGAATCCATTAAAAGCGTAGCACTGCTCTCGAAGATAAAAACACCGCGCGCGCGCACGCGAGCGATTCAACCAAACATCAACCGAAATGAATGAAAAAGCAAACAGGCTCCGGTATCTGTGAAAATCGAGCTTTGAAGGAAAAGGCTCTAATGCGCTTGGCCGATAGCTCGAGGAGGGCGCACGGGGTTTAATTGCCGAGCGGAATTCCGTCAAAGGCCGTGGGATGTCAAGTCGCTCGCGCCGGGCTGGATAACAACAAATGGTATAGCCGCCACGAAAACAAAAAGCGGGGAAAAAGGTCAACAGCGGCGTTACCTTATACATACAGGCCGCTGGTACACGTAGAGGGATCAAAGGCAGGGGTGCGCGGTGCGCGTATATTTTTTTCGCGATCCCAACCGCGTGTACATCGGAATGGGTGTTTGTATTTACGCGCGCATTTTTAATTAGCGACAAAAAAAAATGATCCATTCTCCTTTTTTTTTTGGTTTTCCTTCCATGAAGAAGAGGGGGGGGGGGGCACTTCCACGCGGTTGACAATAAATTTAATAAGCTTGCCGCGCTATTTTTACGCAGCACGGAGCGTACGCGCAGTGGTTCGAAATTAAAATTCGGCCGTGGTCCGCTCGCGCCAGTGCGCAACTTCATGATTGCCTTTATCTGCCGTCCTCGCTTTTCTCCGTACTCTGCGATTGCTTTTCTTCGAGCTTGGAAAAAAAAAAAAAAAAAAAAAAACAAAAAAAAAAAAAAAAAAAAAAAAAAAAAAAAAAAAAAAAAAAAAAAAAAAAAAAAAAAGCACGACAACTCGGAGGTAATGATAGTAAGTACAGAGTAGCGATAAAAGTGCGGATGCTCAGAGTGTGTACGAGATTGTTGAAAGTATAGCTCGGCTGTACAGCGCGGCGCGTCGTCCAGAGCGGAACGCGATACAAACGATTGTGCCTGTGAGACATTGTCGTTGATCGTACCGATTAGAGCAGTTAAAAACAATTGCCGGACCGCTGCAGTCGTCCCGGCATTTTTCGTATTCTCGTGCCTCGGCACGGCATGTGTTGTAGTATGTACTTACGGATACTTAAGTCAGCTGAGCGGTAAAATTAACGCCCCCGAGAGAAATGTAATTTTTCAAAAATTTAGCATGGATACAGTACGGTTGGATGATTTATTTGTGTCAATTTTACATCGACCGTCCAATAATACACGCGACACAGCGACGGCCCGTGTATTTCATCAACGGAGGAATTGCAGCAGCGAGAGTTCCGCCCGGAGCACATAGTTTATCGGAAATTCGAGAACGCGGCGACAAAGGGGGGTCGAGCGCTATCTTGGCTTCGGCGAATCGATCGAAAGATGCGTCGGTGCCCCGCGGCGTCGCGTTATATCCGTGCTGTTCGATCGTGCGCTGAGTGTGCAGGGTGCATGTACGGAAAGACCGTAAATGAACTGTATCTATTATGTGCGACCAACGGGCGAGATGCAAATGATGCGTCCTCTCGCGTCAGGCGATCGGGCAGCCAGTGGGTTCCAAATATAAACTTAGCCGAGCGTACACCAGTTCGTGCCAGCGCGTGTCCTTTCAAAACTCCCTTTACTGCCTTATTTTACTTGACGGAAGGTTTGGCGCGATCGTTCTTATTTGTATCATTATTATCATTATCCTTCTAAAATTGTATTGATGATTCGATCGCTTGAATCTTTGCATCGGTAATGATGTATGATATAACGTTTTGGAATACGCACAACAAAATATTGCTCTGATTCATACAAAGTCTATGTTGCCTCTGAGTAAACTTAAGTGGCTTAACAATATTTGAAAAGACTTGACGTAATTCTAAAAATAATGTAAAATGTACTGAAAGATTTTTCAAATACCTCGAGAAACTTTCCAGATACTACCAGGTACTAGTAAAAAATATATTATGATTCTTTTTTAAAGGATTTTCAAAGATTTCAAATAACTCCTTAAGAATCCAAGTACGGCTTGTAATAGACCAGACCGTGGAAATAATGACGGAGAATAATTTCATTCGTAAAATTTCTTTTAACGAGTTTAAGGTTGTAAAATTATTGATTTGCAAAAAAATTCAACGCTAAATGAGTATGATGGAGAGTGAAAAATTGGAAAAATTGGGATGAATCAAAATTGTAAAAAACTCTGTACCAATGAATTGTCAGTTATTGTTTTCCAAACTATTCGTCTGTAAGAGAAAGTAAAAGTTACGTTTGGTCAGAAAGTATATTTTTATATTGGGAATCGTCTGTGTATTCGTATTACATACGCGTATAAAAAAAAAAAGGCACTCGTACACGAAGACTGTCCGCGCGAACGACAAATCGAAGATTCCATCGAGTAGGGCTGCTCTCTAATAAAATTAAAAGAATTTAATTAAATTTATCACAGCAGCAGCGCCAACTTTAATGACATAAGCTGCAGCCGGAGGTCGCGAATTTCCGTGGCTGCTAGCTTCTGCTACTACTACTACTACTACTACTACTACTACTACTACTACTACTACTACTACTACAACTGCAGACAATGAATCGATCACGCGTCCAGCTATACGCGCAATCTGTACTGACGATCGATCGTGCGAACATTTTCGCGCTCCGAAACAAAATTTTTCTACCTACAAAAAACGAAATAACACTCTATTCCTCCGCGATCCGTGTGAATAAAAACGCAAAACAGCCGCACAAATTTCTCATGTTTCGCGCGCCAGTTGTAGGGCCCCAGTAAGAACGGCCTTGGGGAATAATAGTTAGTCCGTGGCTTGGACCGGCGAACAATCGGAAGAAAAAGCCGAGAGCACCAGCCGGCGTAAGAGAGTCTCGTTGCATAATGCGTCCGTGCGGGAGAGATACAGTTTGGAGGAAGAGAAAGAGGGTGGTAAAGGTGGGTATATGCAGCAGTAGCGCATCCCATCGTGCGCGGGGTTTCATCGACCGGCTGCCTGGAAAGCATACAGGTATCTACCTACTGCAGCTACCTCTGGGGTGAAGCTTAACCTATAGTACCGCGTCAGCACCTCTCATTCTAATTCTTCGTCGTCTTCTTTTTTTTCTGTCGAATGCAAATGCGTACTATACAGACCGATACGGACGCGCAAGTGGGTTTTGTACAATATTACACGAATCTTTTATACTCATGTTAATTGATGTCTAATAATGAGTGATGTCCTCATTCCGATGTGCAGTAACTTGCGAGAGCACTTTGTGATAAGCTTTGAACAAGAGACAACTGGACCATCGATGCAATCAATTAAGTGACGCGATGAGCTTCAACGCGCCTCAGTTTATTCCTCTTTTCGTGCTGTTGTCGATGTTTTTTTTTTTTTTTTTTTTCTGCTAAAGCGCTTTATTTTGTATTTTTGTAACACGTACAATAAGCCAATTCGATATGCATGCGAATAATTATTTATTCAACAAATCGGCCATATACTGCACTGCATTATAAGTACTGTTGAGCGTTCTAGCAGAGCTTTCTCAAAGAAACACTTTGCTGTGTTTTTTAATTTTTTTGTACCATGGTATCGAGTGTTTTTTTGTTCATTGATTTTATTTCATAGGAACATGTAAAAATGTAGAAAATCGGATGGATTAAAAAACTCGTGTATTCTGATCAAAAATAACTTTTACATGATAGAAAAATCCAACTTACAGTTTTTTTTATTATGAACCCAAGTATACCCTTTACTGACGCATACTGAAATATTTCAAACTTCATTAAGGAACACGATTACAAAATATTGGGAAATACATAAGTAAGTTTTTGATGTTGCGTTGACCGATCGATCGGTCCTAAAAAAATTAAGTATATCAAATTTAAAATGTCTCGGTACATGTATCTATACATGTACAACCAGATAATTTGTCAACAAAATTTCGCGACAACAAAAAGTTAAATAAATGTAAACAAAAATAAAACTCATTTTAATATCTTGATCCGATATACGTGTGCGATTCCTTCTCTGAGAAGGAAAAATAATTAAAAAATTAAAATATTGCATACAGTTGTACAATAGACAAAAAGCAATACATGTTCAGCTCAACAAAACTGACACTCGTAATCTTTATGTGCAGATCGGCCGCCGAATGGGACGCAGCTGGAACTTCTTGCCGAGTCTCCCACGAGTCCATGTAAGTTTTAACAATATAATTATGTTTAAATCAGCCTAGACGATACTGTCAAGGGAAGTGTATGCGTGATTTACACGAGTAGTTCCTTTTTATTTACAATGAACCAAAATGTTATTTATTATTGAATTATCGTACATTTCGTCATTTTTTTCATCGAAATATTTTGTACGAACCGAGTAAAATGGAATGTATTCATTCAAGTTTTTATTAAAAATGAAATTTCGAAAATTTCACAGTCAAGTTAAAATTTTAATCAGACACTGAGAATAGAATAAAATTAATGTAAGAAGCTATGAACGTCAGGACAAACGTGAATTTCCGTTGTCAAACGAAGAAAGAGAGGAAGGACAAAACACCTTCTTGCAACCGAAGAATTCCAATTTTTTTATTTTACCACCAAAACGAATCGTCCACATTTTCTTCGAAAATAATTCATCCACACGTAACTCGAGCTCTTTCTCCAAGTACACTTTTTGCATCCCCAGCCCACTAATCAAATGAAAAACGCGGAGGGCATTACAAACAGCGGATCATTTGTTACCGCGAGCGGGCGGAAATCGATGCGCCTCCGTTAAAATGCCATGCTGTGATTAATCTTACTCGGGACTACTCGACGGTATTACCTACCACGATTTTTTTGTATTTTATTTTTTTATCTTTAAGATAATAATGAAACGATCGATCGCCCGACTGTGGAACTGTCAAACGTCAAGCCGAGATCGTTGATTTTGTATTTTTATCAAAATACCCAGGAACGAATGATATACTGCGAGGCAGGCAACACCTGGCACCCCAAAATCCGGCGAAACAGCACACAGAGCATTCATCGTTCGCCAAAGTCCAAGCGCGCGCAGCCCCGTACGACCCATCCCAATATCCGCGCGCGTCAAACGCGATGCGTACAGAAGCTCGAAGCGACACGGAGAAAAGGGACGTTCGACCCGAGCGCGGAACGGAGATATGTATCTCCATCCGTACTTACACTCCTTTTTGCCCACTATAAAATCCCGCTCCACGGAGCTACTTATTTATAAACCCGCGTAGCTCTGTTTATCCGCGTATATACATGCTGCAGGATCGACCCGCTGAGCCCCGTATAGTACCCCCCCCCCCCCCTCGCTAACTTTCGCTCGGGTGAACTTTATGCGATCGTCCGCCGCCGCCACTCTATTATCGCCAACTTTCTTTGATATGCGCAGCAGCAGCAGTTGTATATAGGTGCGCCGAAAGACGAAGGAAGAAGCACGAAAGTCGGCAAACTTTTCGGCTTCTCTTATTTCTGAGATACCGCGGTGGTATTATCCTCTTCCCTCTCCCGCCTCTGGTATAATATACTTTACGCGTTCCCACCTTGGTGTATTTTATTCGAGCCCGCTTTCGGCACGGAGATATTATTGCGTTCTCCGTTGTTGTATTATATACTTACATACACCCCGAGCGCTCCGTTTGACCCGAGGTTTTTCCGCTTCGGCCCTGCGAGCTTCTGAAATAGCGCGTGTACACTGTACCGAGATCAAACTGCTGGAATATCGTACACGCGGGGGAAAGGTATGGGAGATCTGGGCGGTTTGGTCGATTGTCTATTTGTTCAATGGCACTCGGTTGAAAAGGTATCGATTCAGATTATGCAGGACATTTGCATAAAATGAAGGGATATTTACATCACGAAGTGTTTACACAACCATCCTCCGCCCATGTTATAAAGCTACTCCAAGTAGTATTAGCGTGTAAACGTGTGCATAATAATATATATCATATAGGATGCAGCGCAGAAGACACGCGTTCCGCGTGAGCGCGAGAGTGCACGTAGATCCCTAAACGACCCACTTGCCTCCTTTATAAGATGCACGCGCGCGCAGTCACATAGTGTCAGACATCGACCTCACGCGTCTGGCCGATCATCGTCCCCGGGTCGCGCGAGCTGCTGTCGCTGCATACGAACAGGAATACACACTGATGTTTTCGACAAGTGGCTGGGATCTTTGAAATCTGTGCTGCGCCATTATACACGCGTATGATATTCAGGTGTGTTGAAAAAAAAAA
>JAPYYV010030531.1:0-11825 GCA_030522625.1 Copidosoma aretas | reverse complement strand
CTTTTGAAAAGATGAAATCATGTTATTTCATCTTTCAAAAGTATAAATCCTACAATTTAGTCTTTTAAAAGTATAAATTGCTAGATTTATACTTTCTAGTGCCAGAATTTAGTCTTTTGGTTTAGAGTGTATAAATTTTTGTATTTTCACTAGAATTACTAAGGGTCGTCGAGGTGTTGTCGGAGGATCAAATGAGCTCGTGCTTTTGAATTTCCAAAGAAAATTCATGTGATTCTTAACGCAAGCTTCAAAGATAGCATCAATATCAAACTGCACGAACAGAGTGAACACCATACCGACACCTCGATGACCATCTCGATTCCTAGTAGATAAAAGCTCCATCTCCTAAGAGAGTAAGAGTTCTCCCGATTCGATGCTAAATTTTTCGACAACCACACTTTCATCGATCCACAGTCGGCAGAGCCTCGATCCAGCAAAATTTGTTCAAATCTCGAACCCGCACGGTGCGTGCGCCTGCATCCCGCGCGAATCACAGAGCTCGACCGTCCCCTCGGCCGCGCCGGTGTGGATCGCTTTTCCATTCGGCAATCAAACCACGCGCGCATCGGAGCATAGATATTATACATCGAACGAAAAAAAGGGGGCGCCCGCGCGGGAGGGAATCGTTTTGGCAGCGACGCAAATAAAAGGGCGCGGGGGTCCATCCGCGGCGCGGAGTCTCTCCTCCAATTAAGCTGCTCGGCGACGCGTGAGAGCGCGCCTCGATTTTCATACGCCGTGGAGGGGGGCATGTGCGAAGGTGTGCTGTGGCGCGGGTATTTCGGGTATGGGCGACGTTCGGGATGATGGAAATTGGGTGATTGGAGTGCACCGGTGTCCCGTGCGAAAAGGAATGGGATTCGGATTCTAACAAAGTAAAGGGGTATGCGTCGCTGGAGCGCCCTCTATGAATGATGAAATGATTCGCAGGTTCTCGCGGAGGACAACATGAATACGGAGGGTACTGGATTTTGAGCAATTTGAATGTATAATTCGTAGAGACACGCGAGACTTTGCAAAGTTTTGATTCGATTAATTTAGTAACTTTATCCTGTACTGAGTCGTGCATCTGTACGGTGTAAACAACAGAGGGATAGTATATCCAGATACAATATGATTTTCAACCTTTTACGGAACGGAAAAAAATTATGAAAATCGTAGTGAAATTCCAGTTAAAATAACTGTCCCGCACAGTAGACCGGACTCGTGATGTCAATATAGGAATAATTACCGTTCGAACAATGAAGGTTACAGAACATTTACCGTTCAAACGGTCATTTTTCCCATTCTCACGTCACAAGTTTGGTCTACCGTGCGTAACGGTAATTCCAAGTGTCTACAATTTTTGCAAACTTACTCTCTCACCGAATCGCACCCACCTCATCACCAGCGTCCCCGACCCCCCCCCCCCCCCCACCGCCAAACACCCCCGCCGACACCCCCCGCCCGCCGCCAAAGCCGCCCCCGCAGGGGGCCTTTTTGTTTTTTTGGTTTTCCCCCCCCCCCCCCCCCCCCTTCCGTCGCTAAGGGCCGTTTGTTCCGCCCCAATTACCGAAAGCCGTCGCACGGGAAACATCTCGCGACTCTCCAGCTGCACTTTCCGAAGGTCGCGCGCGTCATCGGCCTCGCAGCTTTTTCGAAGAGGCTCGGGCACAAAAGCATCAAAAGGAACGAGCGCGCGCGGGCGAGTGGGAGGAGAAAGCGAAAGGGATGATGGAGCGGCATGCATAGGGGGGGACGAGAGTCGGGCAGGGAACGGCGTGCTGCGCGAGCCGCGGGTGTGCGAAAATCGATGCGAGCGCAGTCGGGACTGACGTCAGCGCGGAACGCGCGTGTGGATGCATACATCCGCGGAGTGGCGAGTGTTAGAAGAGCGGTGGGGGGGGGGGGGGGGACTTACGAGCGAGCACCCGTGCGTTTTCCCGAAGCGGACGTTTTCGTTCGTGTCCTGCTGTCGGAGAGTAGACGAGCGGGGTCGCAGGGTCGGGGTCGAGTGTGCGCCGGGCGGGGATCCCAATGGCTTCCGGGTCGTTTCGACGCGCGGGAGAAACGAGCTTTGGAAAGCGCGGGGTTCGAGTGGAGACTTTTTTGCTTGTCAACTTTGAATGGGTTCAGGGGTCGGAGCGTGGAATGATTTTTCAAGCCATCAGGCACGATCAAGGTATTTTCAAGACGATGATAAGACGTGCCTGATACATCGTTCGATCGGTGAAATATATGGCAGTCGCTTGGTCCGGGAATCACTTGGAATTTCGCGGTTGATGAAGGGTTTTTTTCCTTCACTCGAGTGAAAAAGTACGTTTGTCCGTGCATCGTCTCTCGCGTGATAAAAAAACGAGAAAAGAAAATTTCTATAACCGGATCCTCTTTTCTATCTTTAAATTAAACATGAATAATACTTCTCGGTTTCTTGAATCGACGTATGGGGCACAGATGGGGTTCGTTGAAAAATATTTCGCCATTTTTTTCACAACATTGTATTTCGTCAACGACGCGCTCGGTGTCCTGTTACGCATGGTCCATGCATTGGCCGCCGTGCACAATACGCGGCCAGTGCAGACACGATTTTTTCACACGATTCAAATTTCACCATCGCTACGTTGCAGCGAACGGCATTTTTCATTGGTTCCCTGCGATGCCTCAACAGCCCCTCGACAGCTCTCCGCTGCATCAAACACCATTCGTCCGCCTTCTCCAGCGCCCCGTCGCGCAAAAGAATCATCCCGAGCGATGTTCCGCGAATCGATTGACGATCCAGTGGCGGAGAGGACGGGAAATCACGCTCGGCGCGCTGCCTCCGAAAGCTCCCGCCCGTCGTGGGAGGCGGGCGAAAAAGGCGGCCGATAAAACGCGGCTGCGCGATGAAAAAGGGGCACGAGGACGGGCGGAGCGGGGGCTTCTTTACGCGAGGAATATCGCCGGGACGGAGATACGGGCGAGACATACGGCTTTAATTTCGGGATCGCGGAGATCCCTCGGAACGCCCCCGTCCGGGGGAACGGGAGTTCGTAAGTATGCGGGACCCGGTCAAAGGGTCCGGATCCAGACTCGCCTTGGGTTTTACGGCTCGAGCGTCAGGGGCGTTGTTATTCGAGTCTCTGCTATTTTCAGCGTCGATCGGGACATTGATTCAGTTTTTTGCAACCAAAGCTATGGGGCCTTCAAAAAATTCTCGAAAAATTCTGGATGTTGGAACTTTTATTTTTTTGGCTACAATTTTGGTGTATTTGCATGGCCTCTCCACGCATCGCAGTATTTTCGAATTAATTTTGTTGATGCTATTCATATCCCGATTCTCAATGTGTCGCAATCCGATTGAAAATTTAATTGTTCGCTGCTGTAATCGAAACAATCTCAATCTTTCGACGAGGACATATCAATTCATTGTATACAATCGTTCGTACCTTCAGTCAACATCAACCAAATAGCATTAAGCGAATTGAATAATAAACTAGCTCTCTCGCCAAATGTGAGAACACAGACAAGAGTGTCAACTTTTTTTCAACGTGGGACGAATGTATTTTCAAATAGATTCGTACCGCAAAATACCGTAAATGAACATTATGTTCCAAACCACTGTACCGAATAAAATGATTCCAAACTGCTGCGAATTAGAAGTGTTTCAAATTGCATCCGCATTCAAGCTCATCGAGTACTCTTGTATTCGGAAATACACAATGCGTACTTGAAAATACCACCGATGCCCTGGACTGAAAAAAAAATTAAAAAAACCGACGACCGCACTGCACCAACGGGTGGAAATTTTCAAACGACGGGACTCGCGATCGCAAACGAAGGAGGGACTTCTACGGCCGCGCGCAAACCGCCCGAGCCGATGAGACCAGCCCGTCGCCGGGGGGGGGGGTAAATAATGAAACGGGGAGCCGGCCGCGCTCGACCGACGGCTCGAGCCTCGTCCGCCGCTGCAATTATCGCGCGCGAGGCCGCCCCGGCGTCGTAATCATCATCGCCGTCACGGTCATCCGGCGGAGCGAGCGGACTCGGGGCGGCGTTGATCCGATTCTTTCCGCCAGGAGCCGCTAGACGCGCGCGACACCACGGGTGTCGAGTTTGAATTCATCGGTTCGTGAGAGCCGGGTGCGCGCGGGGGGTGCGGGCGCGTCTCGATCGTCGCGCCGCGCGCGTGTTTTTACGGAAATCAGGTGTTTGCCGGCGCTCGTGTTTGACGATTGCCCCGCGCGGAAGGTGCGCGAACGAGAAATCCAATCGGCCAAAATCAAACACGCGCCGGTGGGGCTGTTTTCCGGGGATCGGCGGCGATGACGCTTCAACGGGGGATCTTGTCGTTCATCCGCGTGAGTTTCCGGGGGAACTGTTTGCCCCTGTGCCGTGTCTTTCGAACGATTGGATGCCGAGTGTTGGATGTGTTTTGCTGTACGGTTGTTGTTGCTGCTCATACGTTCGCGCAGTCCCGGACGAACTTCCGTGCGAACGAGGTCGGGTTTTCGGATGGTGAAAATAATTACTTCAAGGGGACAAACATCCACGCGCGACGGCACTCGCGACAGCGGATTATTGCGATTTTGCGTGTACCTATATGCATGCATAAAATACGCAAAAAAAAAAAAAAATTTTTTAAAACAATAAACGAAGGGGGTGGACTTAGGGTGACAAGAGGGGACATTGGATTGAAAAAAAAAGAATAAAAAAAAAAAAAAAAAAAAAAAAAAAAAAAAAAAAAAAAAAGTTTACGAATTAAGTAGGTATTAGACGAAGACGAATTCCACGAGATGCCAATAACGACGTCTGCTTGTGAGTCCCGACGATTTGCTCGCTACCCTGGCTACACTTGCGTCGTGATTTTTTTCTTTCCCTCTATTTTACTTTCATCGCGGAACAATCAAACTGTTCGGCGCGTAGGACATTCTTTGAACATGAGAAATTCGATCGGCCGTGCACGGATGAAAAAAAGAAGTAGGCCATATTTTACTACGACATTATAAAAATTGCCGTTGGACAATAAAACGTTCAATGATAGTAGTGTGAGTGATGTCTACTACTTTTTTCTCGATAGCACGCGCGATTCAACTCACCCGCAAACCTACGGCCGCTCAACGAATGCCAATAATTGCTATGCGTATAACAAGGCTATGCGTTGCGTATTATACCATTACTGTAAGATGATTCCTTCGCGTCGAGTGATCAAGAGGATGAAAAAAAGGCGAATCGCAAAAGATGCAACAATGAACAGGAGGAGAAGAAAAATAAAACAAACATGCAAGCGACGCGCACTCGCTCGCCACTCGCGCTAATGTTCGATATTGTGAATTAATTGTCATTGAGTGTAAAAAAAAAGCCATTGCGTTGTACCATTAGAAAAGCCACTGCGTTTATTTCACGATGCGCATGCAAAGGGTCCTCGATGGTCTTGGAAACAAAAAAATGATAAGAATAGGATACGATGTGCATCAAATTTTTTTTTTCAAATACTGTCAAGCATCTCATGTTGCGATACAATTACATCGAACGATGCGTATTTTATCAAAAGCTGTACAATCACGTTTTTTCCCCCTTTTGATGCCGTAGTAGCTGTAGGAACGATTGAATCAAACTAACTGTAACTTGAAACGATTTAAAAAAGAAAAAGATAGCAGAATCTTTTATCGATGTATCATAGAGGATGTCGTATTAGATTAGAACCATAATAGACAGAGAAAACAAAAATATATGACAAAAGAGAGCGAGCATGATTTCGCATTATTTTGCTGTCGTTGTTCGTTTATCGCTCGACTCCGACGCGTCTCTTTCTCGACGATGTTAAAATACGTATATATTAACGATGAGCCGCGAAAAGAAGCACCAAACATTGAGAGAACAAAAAATAATAATAATAGTCAACTGCGCGCAACGCGCGTTGCGTTACAAAATCCTTTACATGTATACATACACGAGTATATAAAAATAAAGTACCCAATAACGAAGAGTAGCATAGCGTTGCAATCGTACGGATACATCCCGCCCTCCAGATACACATCTGTTCGGACAAGGCGAAAACGTCGCTGTTGAATGTGGGTTTGAATATGTTTTCAAATATAATACAGAAATTACTTACTCTTTTGGAATAAAATAGAATATTTATCATGTTTACAAGTGATGTCGAACAAGAAAAGTTTCTTGACATTTTCCGTAAAACTGGCCGTTTTTAACCGACAAACATTATGATATTTAAAAAAAAATGCAGATAGCCCATTTTCAAGTTTATTACAATTCTGACATGATCTTAAAGCATTTCTCAACAAGTTCTACCGAACAGGTACCTGATAATTCAATTCTAAAGCTCTACGCTCTCCGACAGCCCCAAATTGTTTATTACGAACCGCGAACGGTCGATTTTAACCAACGAAACAACCAAATGGGCCGAAAAAAGAAACCAAAGGCAACACAAAAAAAGAAAAAAACAGTGGTAGTAGAAAAAAAAAAAAAAAAAAAAAAAAAAAAAACGACGCTCCCGCCTCGTCCAGTTCCACCGGCCGCACCTCCGCGCACGCGAGTCGTGCACAAACGCCCCCGCAGTCGCGCGGCAAACAAAACAAAAGCGCAGCCCGCGCGCATCCCTCGGCCGTTCAGCGGAATCAACAAATCGAGATGTGTGTGCGTCGGCCGACGGACAGCCCCGGCGTTTCTCCATCCTCCACACTCGTATATACATATGTACATCTATGTACACACAGACGAGGCCGAAAGGAGGGAAAACAAACGGAAGGAGGGCGGGGGGATAGTATTATCCGCCGCTGTTTGCGCCGCATCCGAGACGAGAGGCAGTTTTTAATGCATTAGGCTCGGCCTTAATCAGGCCACTGGGGGTGGGGTGGGGTGGATGTCTGGGTATTGATTTTTCCGCTTAGCGCGCGCCGCGGCTTCATAACTCGAGAGCACGGGACTGGGAACGGGGGGGGGGGGGAATAATTAGGGCGCGTTTGATTTTGATTCGCTCGTTCATCCGTGTGTGTGTGTGTGTGTGTATTTGTGTTCAATCTTATGTATAATATACCGCGTTGGCGCTAACTGTGTGTGTGCATGTACATCAGACTTGCGATGAGCTTAAAGATGATAATTATTACTATACGATATACATAAAATACTATATACACTTTTCCAATTTTGGGCACGAACAGAGTGTAAATTGATGAAGTTGATTATGATTAAACAAACTCTATATACCTGTATAATAAGAAATGCGCGCGCAGTTTGTAAATAATAATGGACCCAGTAATCAAATAATATAAATGAATACATTGATAAACGGTCATTTTTATCCCTGTGTGTGTGTGTGTGTGTGTGTGTATGATGTGGCGTGATTTTTATTGTCGGCATTGATGATACACGTATATTATATTATATTATACACCACGCATATTATAATTGTGTGAGAATGAGCAACGGTCTGATTTGAGTTTCGAAAGGCGTGTTGTTAATGTAACCTGGTGCAATTCAAACGTGACAATCCTGATGTTATGACGATGCAGGCGCTGTGTAACATTTCACTACGCGAAAGACTAGAATACCGGGGAGCTTGCAAGCTTTTACCCATACGAAATTTATTTTATTGTTTTTTATTTTTTTTCGTTTTTCCCCTCAAAGAGGAAAAAAAGAATAAAGGAACCTCGCACGTTGTCCCCGTACATATGTGGCTTTTACACGACCCTTTCGTTTTCCCTCTAATAAAGCTCGGTTTGCGCTGCACGTTGTTTTTTCTCCGTGAGGCTCAAACAGGACGAAACAAACGAACGAGAAAATAATTCGAACCAAAACGAAAAACCAAGAGACAGCACGACGATAATAAACGGAAGATGAAAAGGCGCGCACCGATGGGGGTCGGTAGAGTGCACGGTTGTATACAAATAATACGGGGGTCGGGGCGAGGCGCCAAAAAAGGTGGAAAAATAAAATAATAACAAAAACGAATAAAAAAATGAAAAACGAAAAAACAAAACTAAAGGAGCTTTGATAAATGAAATTTTACAATTATTCGTACGATTTTATTACGCAAACTTCGAGTTGTAGGTCTTAATAATCTTTTACCGGGCGATTTTGTCGGTGGTGACGATGATGATGATGATCATAACGATGATGATGGTGATTATGATGATGATGATCAAGATAGCGGGTAAGGTGTACAATCGAAAGGCGAGAGATAAGCATGTGTGTGTGTGGATGTATTGTAAACTTTTATCAGATGTTCGAACAATCTTCACCTGTCAACTTGTAAAGCCCTCGGTTACCTTATACTGTCCGATTGTTTTTCGTACCGCAATCAACCCGTACGTGTCCCCGTTTGAGTTGAGCTAAAATTTTTGGAGTGAGCCTTACACTTTTAAGCTAAGACGAAGATAAAAAATTCTATATTCTCTACTGAATTTATTTAGATTATAAATTTTGTAAGAAAACTGGCGCGTGAAATAAAAAAAAAATTAATCGGTTCGATGCTCGTTCCTAAGGTACTTGCATTGCTGAGTTCCACGTATTCTTGGAAAAAAAAAATTCGAGAATAGCGTAATTACGGTGCGTTTATAGAAACGCGCTTGTAGTAGAAAAAAGAAATAGAACGATTAAGGTTTAAAGATTTTAGCGTGTTGAAGTAAACAAAAAGTTGCATTCAAATTAAAGATATTTTTCTAAGAATTACTAATGTTGTAAGAATTACTGTAGTTGTTTGCGAGTTAACTTAGTTGAGTCGAGGGCAGAGTTCTTTGAACCAAAAGAGCCACGACGAACACAAAATGAAAAAAAAAAAATGAACAAAGCACTCCAAAAATTTTAGTCCTTTTCGTGTTCTTGCACACCATTGGTAGAACAAAACTCGCGCGCACTCCTTGTTTCCTTCACACAAAACAACAACAATCCTTCCGTCGATAGAACTAAATATTTATGAATAAAATAATAAAATATAACAAAAAAAACACGATACTGAAATTTAAAAAAATAATAATAAATAAAAATAATGAACAATATTAATGTGAAGAATAAAAATAAAGTGGAGCACAGACTCTGTTCGCACGAATTTTCCAACCGGTCGGGACCACTTCGCGTCACGTATGCCACCACGGTACAATACTTGTAGTCAATTATAACTAATGAATTATTAAATCTAAACGAATCGATCGCGATCCTTTTTCCAAACTTGATAAAGAAACATTGATATTACTGCAGACGAAAAGTAAAAATAATCACAATTAGCGGACAAGAAAATAATAGCAGCACCACATAGCATTGGAATATTATATTCACTTGATTAAATTCTTATATAGACTCTGGACTTTGAATTACGTGTGCTCGTCACAACTCGTATATACAATCATTTTTTTTTTTTTTTATTCAATATAAGAATGAAAATCAGATTGATTTGATCTTAAAAAACTGATGTATATTACTATTTTTCTTTAATATTTCCAATTTTTATATCCAGAATATTTCAAATACAAAATAAATGTGATATGATTATCTTGTATGAAATTTGTTTTCATGGAAACAAAGAGAAATAAAAGATTGATTGTGGCCAGAGCACGCGTAAATCTTTCAAAAAAAGAGTCAACGCACAATAAATATGCAAAAATTAACGATAATCGAGAATCTCCAATAAAAATCACGTGTAACAACAAATTAATTCACATCGCTTCGAAGTTCCCGTCGGCACGATTTATCGATGATATCAATGAGCTCCAAGCACACAACTTGATATTTAACATGCACGCAAAAACTGACAAAAGTCACAGACACCTACCTATCACTACTTTGTATACTATTACACCTACGCATCGCTATGGTACTATATATATATATATATATATATATATACACTTCTGTGCTTGCGGCGACAGATTTGAGCTTTGCTTTCTTCGGAGGAGCAAATGATTTTGATCATTACATATATATATATGATATATAAATATATTTAAAAAAAACTATATGATAAACTGTACAGGAGCGCGTGTGTTTGAGAAGTATATGGGTCACACAAAATAAACAAAATAAAGGGTAAAACCCTCAAACAGATTAACTATTGTAACAATAACGAGAAGCGTAAGTGTGGGTAAGAAAAACAGATCATCTCTGGGAATTATAAATAATTATATATTAAATACAAATATAGGGCGTAAGGAGATTCATTCGTTCTTGATGTGTAAAATAAAAAAGAAAAAAGAAAAAAACCGTGCGAGTGTGCGTTTTCATGAATGACTGGTGTTCTGATGTCGTATAGCTGTAATGCTTGCTCGAAAAATTTCTCGTGATGAATATGTAAACACATATTATTAATAATTAAAAAAAATATTTAAAAAATCATACAATTGTGATTTGGAACGTGTAAAAGTGTAATGGGTCTAACGAAATATATACACAAAGACGCGTGTGGCGATCTGTAAAGAGAAAAAAAACAGGGGCGATGCGGTCCGCGCGTCATTATAAATATTATATAGGTGGTATGTGTTATTGCCATAATGTACAATCGAGTATGATGTGCGTACACGTCTAAACAATAATTAAATGATGTTTATTGTAAACACGTGTATGTACACGAAAAAAGGTAAAGATTCAGCGTAATACCGTTATATACATATTATATATATAAATGTTGTTAGGTTATACGTAAAAATATTATAATAAATGTTACAAGAAGACAAAAAAAGACGTTGTATGTATAATTATATAGCGTATGGAAAGACAAAATAAAGAATGAATAACACAAAAAGAACAACAACCTGTACGTCAGATATATTTCTGTAGTGACGAAATAAAATAAACGACTAAGGAACCTTCTTTTTATTTTTTTCATTTCCGGTATTTAACTTAAATTTATTATTTTGGTTTTATAACTTAATTTTAAATAGTGATGTACAAAAATGTTGTTTTTTTCAGTATCAGGCGTAAAGTTTCGTTCAAATTATTTATGTTTTTGACTACAAATATTTCATATGCAATATTCAAGGATGATACAAAAAATCCTAAAGCTTTTAATTTATCTTTGATCGATTAATTAGAATTGTATGCATTAAGAATCTAATTTATTACTCGAAAAAACCTTCGCATCCTTTCTTACCATATCCATAGAATTAAAAAATTCACTCGAATACTCATCTTTATATTTTTCCCGAAAAAGCACCTCCGAACCAGCCAACAATAAAACAAAACCACCCCACCATCTAGATTATAATACGCACCTCCTACCATTCATTAAAATGCGTACAATAGCACCTCACAACAATCCCCACTTTACCCCGCATTTAATTGAAAAATCCCTCGTCTTATTTTTTCCCCTCCACTTCATCCGCCCTCTGCTACGTCCTCCTGGATGAAAACGCACGAGCGAAGCTGCTCTCACGGGTAAGTAGAAGGGACGGTACGTGCACGTTACAAATAACAAAGATGGGAATGAAAGGAGAAGAACGAATGAAAAACATAACGGTGGATTTCACGTGCCGACGATCAAGTTGGTTCTACAGAGTCTGGCAGGTGTGGCGCTCCTCCTTGAAAGAGAAGGGGGAGTTCGAATGGAAAAAGCTCCACTCCCGGCGAGAGGAGCGCTTACATAATGCTCTTTCTCGAGAACAACGGCGGAGCCGAGCAGAAGGCCCCCGCGGTAATATTGTTCTTCGGTAATGGGCTGCTCTTTCCCCCCCCCCCCCCCCTCCCGTTTTTTCCGTCCTCCTTCGAGCTCCTTTCCTTCTTCGGCTTTTGTGCCCTCCCACCCCACCTCTTTTTGCTTATCTTACGGCAGTCGTCTTCGCCCATCCGTCTGTCGACGCCTCTATTTTTTTTTTTTTTTTTTTTTTTTTTTTTTCCCCCCCCCCCTTCCCTTTTTCTTTTTT
>JAPYYV010030523.1:0-10580 GCA_030522625.1 Copidosoma aretas | reverse complement strand
CCCCCCCCCCCCCCCCCCAGGTATCCTTCGGAAATCGAGACCCGCGTTGATAACGCTGCACGAACCTTGCCAGCTCGCCGCCGCGGCGGAGGACGTCGGTGCGGCAGTCGCGGTTGCAAGGCCCGCAGCGAGCGCTCGGAAAATGTCGAGGCGCGAGTACTTTGCGCTGTTACTCTGACGGTGCGTGCCTCTCTGTACTACGAATCGAATTTTTTTTTCGTTTTTCGGAGGGTCTTTTCGCGCGCGCGCGGAGAACGAGGGGAGCAAACGATGTGAGACGCGCGATCGCGCTGGTTTTTAGCGTGCTCGTCTCGTCGACGACGCCAAATCGCCGCGTGCGGGCGGACTGTCACGCGGCAGTCTTGTAGAGGATCACCGTGCGAGTCGCGCGCAGGATTGCAAAGAGGATGGATCGAGTTTCCCGGGGAAGGATGCGGCTGCTGCTGCTGGCGTGGTGCCTGATGCCGGTGGTGCTCGCCGAGCTGCAGACCGTCCACGAGTGGAAGTACCTGGACTTTCTCTGGGAGTCCGAGGAGCACAAACGGGATGCCGTGGAGTCCGGCGAGTACAATTTTTCGAGGATCGTGCCCTCGGATCTGGCGGTGGCCAAAGGTACGTTTTGCTCGTTGCTTTCGCGCTGCGGGCTATTTTCTAGGAGGCACTTTTTACCCGTGGGAAATAAAAACCGGTCACAATCTCTTCTTGTCACGAAAGAAAGGTTTATCTTTGATTGGCAAAACACAGCTTTGACAAGAATAATGATGAATGATACATTGAGAAATGTGTATCTTGTAATTTTCTATTCGAGTGAAATGCACAGTCTTCACAGGATTTATAGTATTCGTACGATAATCTTTATAGTCTTTATACGATGGTAATCATAGTATTTATACCATAGTATTGTAGTGCTTATTCTATAGCCTCTATGGTATAGTCTTTAAAGCCATTGTACGATAGTCTTTATACGATCGTCTTCATAGTCGCAATACTTCAAACCTTATCGTCTTGCATCTATAATCTTTGTAGTCTTCAAGCCACAATCTGTAGAGTATTTATACGATAGTCATTATTGTTTCCTTCCACTAGTCTTCATTGAATTCATTATAATTATACTATAGTCTTTGTGATATAGCCTTCATAGTATCAATACTTTAATATTTGTAGTAGCAAAATTATGATATTTGTAGTCTTAAGTATAGTATCTAGCGTATTTATAAGATAGTCTTTATGCAATTTACTGTAATTATGTTACAGTCTTCATACGATAGTCTTCACAGTCTAAATACTTTAATCCTTATTGTCTCACAACCATACATTTTATAGTCTTCAAAATATAGTACGGGGAGTATTTAGATGATAATCTTCATAGTATTAACACAATAGTCTTCACGAAATTTATTGTGATTATACTATAGTCTTCATACGATAGTCTTTATACTATTAATACTATAATCATTATAGTATCAGAACTATAATCTTTATATAGTCTTAACACTACAAACTCCACAGTATTTGTATGATAGTCTTTATAGTCTTTATCCAATATCCTATGCAACTTATTGTTATTATACTACATTCTCTTTACAATGGTTTTTATACTCTTCACACTACTATCTTTACAGTCTGTATATGATAGTCTTTGTAGTCTCTAAAGTCATCAAACGATGGTATTTATAGTCTTCTTACGATGATCTTCATAATAATAATAAATGTCTTTATAAGGTTGTCCCTAGAGTCTTTACTAAATATTATTTCTAATATTCATACGATAGTCTTTATACAGTAGTATTTATATTTTTGTACGGTATACTTTACACTATTTATACGATACTCTTTATAGTAATTAAGGATAGTCTTCCTATGATAGTATTCATAGTATTTACATGGTAATTTTTATAAGATGGTTTTTATCGTCTTCATAGTCTTAATACGATATTTGTATGATCTTTAGAGTCGTTATACAATAGTATTCATAATGTTTACAAGATTTTTCGCTTTACTAAAGCTGTTCTTTGTACATTAAAAATAAATTTTCCCTTTACTTTGGCAAGAAGATTTTTTACTCATCGTAACAAGGACTTTGTTTTGAAAGACTTTTTCTGTCGCTTCAAGTGACTTTTTATCATATCGGAAGTGATCAGCTATTCTTTTTTTTACGAATAAAAATTGGCTTACATACTGTTTAGTGAGTAGTTACTGCGACGAATATTTTTGTTTCGCTATTTCAGTTTCGGTCAACGCGAATTTTAGCCATCAAGCGCTGTTGTAATCGGCTGGATCGAATCAGAACAAGAAAAAACTCGTTAAAAAGTTAGCAAGAACGTTGTCTTTGGTTCCATATATGTATATTACTGCGATTGAAAGTGCAGCAGCTGCAGCCGGACGGGAAAAACGATGGCTGGAACGCAGTTGCCCTGATAAATTTTGACAACCACTTACATGAAGCTTGATAAATATACGATACGCGATACTCACGCGCGCGAGTATTCGCAAACGTTTCGCGCGCCTGTTCCTCCGTTAGATCGCACGAATTTATTTCAAAATTGATTGCTGCGCCGTTTCCGCGGCGTCGTATGTCGAGCATGTGATCTCGTTATATCTCGCGGTGCTGAGAGTCGCAGAGAGTTGGATCGACGATTCGTATACGTTATTTTTCGGGAACTTTTCAACGCGCCTCCCTATGCTCCAGCCGCACGCAGCGGCCCGCCGAGGTGTGATCACGCGGCCCGGCTGGATATTCGAAACGAGATCGCGCACGTGAGCGGTTGCGTAATCGCGAGTGGGACGTTTTAAATTAATTTTTCCTCGGCGGATCTTTGAGGAGAGCGCGCTCTTACAGAGCCGAGCGGGAGAGTGATGTCCCTTTTTGGCGAGTCGGGTGCTTTAAACTGGGTGACGTAACGGTAAGCGCGGGCCTTCTCTCGGGAGATGTTATTCAATACTCGTTTCACTGCTCCGTGTAGCGATTTAAGGCAGTTGGTCCGAGAAACGATCTACAACGGAAACATCATTAATCGTGGTTTATAAGAATTTACCACGTGTTGTGAAGCTATTTGACACGTGGTACGGGCAAGTTGTCTTAGTTTGATTACGAAATCTAATATTTGATGATGAATATCTTAACATTGGTTTTCATACAGAACAAGGGAAAATCGACACAACCGATCTAAATGTGTAACGATTACAACGTACCTCCTGTATTCAAAGTCCATAATGTGGTTATCAAAATTGATATCAAGGCTTTAAATATAGTCTGTTAGTGCATGATGCTTCTTGACGTGAAGGAAATAAGTGTTATTTGATGATAAGTTTTAGAAGCCACTTCTACCGATTACCTTGTGATTTACGCACGTGCGAACGGTTTCACTACTACGTTGTACCTGTCTCTAATATTATATGATTCGATTTATGTATAAGCTGTGCGTTCATGTATTTCGTTTTACAAAAAAATTTCAACCCAAAAAGTCAGTAGTGTACTTTCACCATATTATTATTGAATAAAAAAAATTTCTTTTTCCACGTTAAACAAACAAAACATAGTCTTTGTACCGGAACCCCCTCATTGCGAAATCAATTAAAATTTTATCATTCCGGGATAATTTACATTCACCTCGTCCGGCGAAAGATTTCGAAAACTCCCCGAGATGGGCTTCGCAATATCCTTCAAACGGAGGTGTAATCTTCCCCGACTGTAATCTTCAATCGCCGCGTGTACCGTGCGTTACGCTTAAAAATCCTCCCAAGGGACGGACGGTTGGCTCGTTGTTCGGGCCGAGCAATTAATTTCCAGCCGCCAATCTCAAATTAAAACAGACGCGGTGGGACCCTCGCGCGGCCACTGTGCGATCTTTTCGTTCTAATACCCCGAGCTCGGGCGAGGGGGGCCGGAGAGAGCGTAAACATCAATCCTGTCCCTGAAATCGTCCCTCGAACGCCGCGGGCGTTACAAAACGTCGTCGGCTTTGTACTCGCGTTGGACAATGCGTGTAGCGAGTGTACCCGCGGAACCTACTTTTACCGCTCCAAGCCTACGCGCGAGGGGCTTGCTTCGCGTACACGCGGAGTTCGCATTATTCGAAGACGCGAGCGCGGCGCAGGCGCCGATCGACGGGACTAATTAAGACGTATGGGAAATTGCGGAGCAAAGTGCCATTGTACGGCTCGTTTGGCGCGAATTGCGAGAAAAGTGTAGCGGCTGATGTTTTGAAAAAAAAAAAGAAGAAATGGAATATAACCAAGATAATGAGAGGATTTCACAATCGGGGCGATTGCGTTATAGTACGGTAGTCGAGTATCTTACGCTCGCGCGAGACTTGGATTAGTCTCTCGCGCGTGATACTTGACCCCGCGAAGCGTTTCGACGCGAACGATTCGTGATCTCGACTTTCGTAACGTGTATGGAAAAAAAAAAAGAAAAAATATAAGATAAAGTACCCAGTACTTGGACGAGAGCGAAAATGGAACCAGTAGTTGGACAAGCTGTATTATCGATATAAAACTTGAACAAAAAGCGAAAACAAAATTTATTTGCAATCTTTAGATAACTAAGAATTCAGCATAGCAAAAATTATGATGATAACTTGTCTAATCTTTAAACAAAAAATATTCATCGGCTCGAGGCGTGCTAAACTGCTGTCCAATTTATAGGTTTCATTAGATTTATCATATACCCAATACTTGGACTATTTACTTTACATGGATGTCCAACTACTAATCATAAATCGAGCGTCGACTCTCAGTCAATTAACTTTGAAATTCAGTTTTTCCTTATTCATCGACTTAACAATTCAAATTTTTTTTTGTAATCAATAGAAAACAACATAGATTAATACATGAAACGTTTTTTTAACCCTTTTTCAGGCTATTTTTTAGAATTTCGTACAATATGAATCTTTTCATGTACAAAAGTGTCCAAGTGCTGGGTACTTTACCTCACCCTAAAGTATATCCCATCGAAATGTGCACGAGTTTCGTGAAGGAGTTCGATGGAATCACGACCATGGCTCGAAAAATCTATCATAGATGAAAAAAAAGAGATAAAAAAATTTGTTCCAACCCCGATGATTGCAGATGGCCGGGTGTTCGTGTCGCACATAGGTTACGCGGGTGTGCCGGCCCGACTGAGCATCGTGACGGGCCTCAAGTCCGAGAGCTCGGGTCCACTGTTATCGCCGTATCCAGACTGGTCGTGGCACGCCCGGGGCGATTGCAGCGGCGTAACCAGCGTCTACGGTCTCGCCGTAAGTACACTGTCGTTTTTTTCATCTTATTTTTTTCTTTCGAGATCCCCCATATTTGTTTCCAGGCTGCACGTTTCGCCTCTCGATATTCGCCGTTCATTTTTTTTTTTTTTTTTTTTTTTTTTTGTTCTTCGTCGTCGGCTCGCGCCCTCTCTGCGCGCCCCGCGCTTTTTTGGGTTTTTCGTTTTTGTCTTTTTTTTTTTTTTTTTTTTTTTTTTTGCATTCGTTCGTCGAACTCGTTTTTCCCGTCGTTCTCTTTGTCTATGCCACCGATGCTGGTATCCTTTCGCGGCGACTGACACTTTCTATGAAAGCAAGCCCGTCTGGTGTGCACACATGCCGCGCAGCATTTCTGGGCAGGTTGATGCGGGATTTATGCGTGCGCACGGATGGAATGCGCATTGCGCGAGTCGGTTTTGGGAAACGAGTGTTCTAGTGCGGTTGCACTGGAAGATCGATATTTTTTGTCGTAGATCCTGGCTGAAAAATCTCGTTTCGAGTTGTATTCGCGTTGTTTCGTACCTTTGAATTATTTTATCATCAATTTGCTATTGGAGATCACGGTTTCAACTCAAATTTCCAAAATGTAATGCTTGGACATATTTGTAGTAGAAAATAATAATTGTTTATTTACGTTTCAAATGTATAAAATCTGAAACGTATCCGATCGAGTGATGTATTTTAATTGGAAAGCAACGAAAATATTTCCAGCATATTGATTTATTTTTTTTGTTTTTCACAAAGGAAAGTTTTTTAGAAAGGAAACCTGCACCTCTTGAGAAACATAAATAAATAAATTTAAAAAAAAAAAGAAGAAGAAGCTATCAGATCGGATAAATTTGATTTTGACAGATCGATCAATGCAACAGGTTGTGGGTTTTAGATACGGGCATCGTAGAGCAGAATAGCTCGGCGAAAGCCTGCCAAGCCCAGCTGCTGGCGTTCGACCTCACGAGGGACAAACTCGCCAAGAGGATCAAAATACCGAACCACATTGCTCAGAACGATCAGGGCATGACGCGGCTCGTCAAGCCGATCGTCGAGACCAAGGGCCAGCAGTGTGACCACACGACCGTAAGACTTTTTTTGAGGTTCGAAACAATTGTAACACATTGACGCGACCGCGAAAACTGCAGATGTCATTTCACAAGTGTCCACGAGTATCGCGATGATGATGAACCAACTTTTTTTTGTCTTCCAGAATAAATAACGAATTTTCATCTTGTCAAGTATTTTAAAAACATTTCTTAGTAAACGTGGGTAGTATTACGTGATCGTTTGATCTTCTGTACAGTACTTTATCATTACTATCATCAATGTATGAACTTGAGATAACGACCAAACTTCAAATACATTCACGGCCACCAACACGACGTCGACACGCACTAATCCCAACTGTGCTCACACTTGTGCACACTCTAAATATATACAGAACCGACAATCGCGTGCCTCGGATTTATCGCCGACGCGGTTTCTTCCCGACGAACCGGTCGTCCGCGTCAAATTAATATCCAATCCGCAGCGTACGCGTAACAATAAACCCCCCCCCCCCCTCTGCTCCATCTATTAATCCAAGCGCGCGGCACCGTTCTGCGTTTCCACTCTTTCGAAAGGTCCATCGTTAGCCAGCCGACCTCGCGTGATCCCAGCGCGCGTATGCATGCTGGAGACGCGCGAGTATCCGTCAATCATTTTTACTGCGGGAAAGGAACATTGTCGCACGCAGGCACGATATCATAAGCGCGCGGGATCGTGACACTCTGATTCCAGTCCGTCGCTCGCGCAGCGTTCGCCGGGTGAGATACACGTCGACGATTCTCGATCCGTCTCCAGAGCGAGAACACAGGGCCGCCAGGGTCGATGAGAAAAGTAGATCCTGGCCCTTTTTTTTTTGCACAACCGTCTCCCCGAAATCCCGGGTGCGATTCGTCCGAAGGCTGCATAGCTTTCTCATTGTACACCGTACAACCGTCGCACCGAGCGCGCAAACGACGCGCCGAAACTCGCGCCCCCCCCGGCTCGGTTTGAATCGTCGCGAGATCAGACGGGCATCTCTCTCTGCCCGTTTTTGCGTCCCCGGGAGCGGCGGGATCGCGCGTCCCTCTGTAATGTATTGCACGCTGATCGCAGCCGCCGCGGGAATCGAACAGCGCGTTTTGTTCGCGGGCGAGCGCGCGACTGGGCGCTGTGTATGTAGTATCGAGGTGGGCGAAGTGGAGCGCGGTTTGTTGAGTTCGATACGATTGGGGACGACGAGCCGATCGTGCAGCGAGGGATGAGAAGTTTGATAAAACTAGCCGTTTGTGGCGCTTCAGAGGTGCCGATGACAAAGAAATGCACGGTGCTTGGTACATCGTACAATTTACATTCGCCGAAGCTTATTCCGCCTTTGACTCGAGCACCCTTAAAATTGCAGAGCTGAAAAGTGAATTTGAACTCTATATACTTCGGTGTTAAAGAGAAGAAAACAAGCCGCGGATGGCAACATAGCCCCTCGATTCGTTTCATGCTCAGCGACACGGGCGTGTGGCGCGCAGCGTTGAACTCGTGTTTTCATGTAGCGTGACTCATTTTACTCGTTCATCCATCGTTCGATCGCGCAACCAGTCGAACGATCGATGAAAATTACGGCCTCCCCGAACCCACGAGACGCAGCGCAAGACGCTGTTTTCTGGAAGAAACCCGCGGAACAGCAGTAGCCGAGACGCCCCACAGTGGGTCGAAACGGGTTTTTTTTTCCGGAAATAAAATATCTCCAAAACGAATTAACCAATCTCCATGATTTTTTTTGGAGCTTACAGCTTATTCAACACATAATATGGGTATAGTGGTCAGGATTCCAAACATCCCTTTCAAGGGGGTGAAAACAACCCTTAAAGTAAATGAAATTAGAAAAAAATTATTTAAAATTGACATTTATTACTCTAATTGTTACACATCTCCAGAAATTCATTAAAGAGACAAAAATTGTGTTACAGTACACATAATGGATAGTGTAGGTATGTTGTAGGGGGTTAAAACCACCCTTAGAGTAGTTAAAATTTTTACTATAAAAGTGTTTACATGATTTAAACAAACATACGCTTAGTTGACTTAGTTGAATGATCGAATGTTTTCTTCAATTTTCATACAGTTCCATCAATTTTAGCCCATTCAAGGATTGTTTCAACCCCCTACAACATACCTTTATCATCCATGGTGTGTACTGTAACAAACTTTTAGTCTTTTTATTCAATTTCTAAAGATTTTCAACAATTATAGTAAAAAACGTCAATTTTAAATAAATTTTTTCAAATTTCATCAACTCTAAGGGTGGTTTTAACCCCCTACAACATACCTTCACTATCCATTGTGTGTATTGTAACACACTTTTAGTCTTTTTATTCAATTTCTAAAGATTTTCAACGATTATAGTAAAAAACGTCAATTATTAATAAATTTTTTCAAATTTCAACAACTCTAAGGGTGGTTTTAACCCGCTACAACATACCTACACTATCCATTGTGTGTACTGTAACACAATTTTTGTCTGTTTAATGAATTTCTGGAGATGTATAACAATTATAGTAAAAAATGTCAATTTTAAATAATTTTTTCTAATTTCATCTACTTTAAGGGTTGTTTTCACCTCCTTGAAAGGGATATTTGGAATCCAGACCACTTTTCCCATATTCTGTGTTAAATAAGCTGTAAGCTCTTAAAAAAATCATGGAGATTGGTTAATTCATTTTGGAGATATTTTATTTCCGGAAAAAATAACCCGTTTTGTCCCACTGTGCGCGCCCCCGCGGAGAGTCGTCGATGATACCGCGCGCGCGGGGGGAGGAAATATTTTCATCGCTCCGTACTCGATACGCGATCCACGCTGTATCCGCAGGGAAGTATCTCGTATTTCTTCGCTAATGTATAATATTGCGCACGTACGTGTGCTTCCGCGCCTGGCTGAAATAACACCCTCTTCTCTTCCCTTTCTTTATACACGGCTCGGTCTCACGGCGACGCGCGACGATTCTTCACTTGAATTTTCCTATACCGCTGCAACGCCAATTCCATATAGACACGCTGTTCGCGATGATGATTTCACGAGAGACATAACGATAATCCCCGTTATACGCCTCCTCGGAATCATCCTTTGGTGGTGCTCGCACGCGTTACGTACGTTATTACCCACGCGTAACGTCGCCACGCGCACGATGGACTCGCAATCCTGTGAATACAACTGCCGGTTACGATTATTTTCGCATCATTTACACACACGGTGAGAAACACTATCGTTCCGACGTAACGATCGTTCGTGTACGTTTCTTGCTCTCTAAATTTAAAATAGGGACTCTGTACGCTGTTTGAAAGTTACGAGGATACTTCTGCAGGAAAATAGCCCCTCTTAGATTGTATTCGTACACAGTTGGAAACTAAGTCTGGTTGGCTTTGTTGAAAAAAGGCGAAAAATCCAATTCATAATACCATAGTCGTATCGAGACCGACTTTTTTAAGCAATTTAAAGTCAAATTAATGTAGATTTTCTGGACAGCGCTCGTCATCCTTCACACCTGTACACTGAACAATCTCAGAACAGTACAAAAAAAAATCTAGAAAAAAGTGATTCTATATTCGCTCTTTTTAATCACCTATTCGAAAGACAAGATTAAATTATCAAGAATCACGCGAACTTTTTCACCACCATCGTTCGCGTCGATAAACGAATTACAGGTCTACATGACGGACTCCGTCGGCCACGGCCTCGTCATCTGGAACGGCATCGGGCTCTTCCGCCTGGAGGGCGAGGTCTACAACCCCATAGACTCGGCCCGCAACGTCACGACGGCCGGGACGAGCCTCGGCGTGGGCGGCGGCGTCGCCGACATGTCCCTCTCGCCCAACATATTCCCCTACGAGCCGCGCTACCTGTTCTTCCGGCCCCTCGCCTCCTACGACCTCTACGCGGCCAACACCCGCGAGCTGACGCGTAGCCTCTACGGCTATCGGATCAAGTACTTCGGCGCCCGGGACATACTCAGCAGCCAGGCGGTCGGGCAGGCCTTCTCCAGCGAGGGGACGCTCTTCCTCGGGCTGACCGCCGACACGGCCGTGGCGTGCTGGAACAGGTACCGGGAACTCGCCAAGGAGAACATCGTGAGTCTGCGCGCTGTTGCTTTTTTTCGCTTGCACCCTCTTCCTCCTCCTCCTCCTCCGGCCGACGCAACGGGATTTATGGGCCATTGTCTTCCCGATCGGCGGGTCTCGCTCTTTTTAATCACCTATTCGAAAGACAAGATTAAATTATCAAGAATCACGCGAACTTTTTCACCACCATCGTTCGCGTCGATAAACGAATTACAG